>JAPDSC010104181.1:18143-30521 GCA_026290005.1 Latrodectus geometricus
GTGCACACACTCGATGGCATCATTACAATGGTGTAATATCACTACAGTTAGTTCAAAGGGAGGAAACCTAGTAAATTTTAAAGAGCCCTCATGGGTGGAAAAATCAGAAGCGTAACATATATCTGTTGCTGCTCAACAAAAGATAGAATCGAACTTGTGACTTTTGTAACCGAAAAGAGCTGATCCCTTCTTAGTCAAAATAATTCTATTGTACAATTTATTTTGCTACTGCGTTGTTGTAGATAGTTCAACGGCTGTTTTAAGATGTTTTAAGTGAAGTTTAAAGAAATTATTATATCTACCACGTAATTATCCCCATACAAAATTAAATGTATTCATGAATCGCAATTGAGAAAACTCGGAAAACCCCTTATCACCCACGGAAACACAGTTTAAGGAAGAAACAAAAGTACGACATTTGTGTATTATGGTTCACTACAGATTGGGGTTAAACCCTGGTGCATTAGTGCTATGAATCCATTGTATTTTAGTTTAAAAAGTAAATACGAAACAAATAAATGAATCATGTAATTTTATTCGTGAGGGAAGCAATAATAGTGAGCCAAATATTGTTATTTTTTTCTTGTTCCAACGTTTTAAAAAATGAAACAGAGATTGCTGTTAAAATGAGATTTTACTGTAAAGAAGCCATCTTCATGATGAAGAAGAGCGCCCAATAATTTTAAATTTCATTTTAGATAAGAGCTTTCCGCCTATTCTCGCCAATCACGATTCTGTACACTCTCACCAAACCAAAAAATAAATCCAAATGGCCTTTGCTCTTGACCACTGGTGAACTTTTATTGTCTCCGCAATCCGAAATCGCCACCAGGAAATAACTTTTCCCCACTCTCAATCTCGCTAAATTCCACTAATGAGTCCCGAAATTCCGAGAGGGGAAAGAGCAGCAGCAGCCGCTCCCAATTTACGACTCCCGAATCCCGTGAGTTCCGGAGACATGTTTTAAGAGGCGATTCGGCGCTCTTTAAAAACGCTCTTTATGTGTTTGTTAATGCGGCCGACTGCGGCCGGGATTCCATTAAAAGCGTTGGCAACGGTCTAGGAGCCATTAAAAATTAAAACCTTCGAGTGGCAGCAGCTCCCCCGTTAAATCAAAAGCGCGCGCGCTTTTCTCCCTCCCGTTTATGAGGGACTGGCGTTTTTGGCGCGCTTTTATTTTCTGGCGATGGCTACAGCGCAGATAGAATATGGTCATAAAATAGCGATTCTGAGCGGTGGACTTGCATAGCGATGAATGCCATTAGAGTTCTAAAAATATTTTTTTTATTTGTTATTTACCGTCGAGAATGTCATAACGCCGACGCTGATTTATTTTATTCCTTTTTTATTTTAATAATGCACCGGCTAGATTGTAAATCGTTTTTGATCGGGGTGCAAACAAGACTTCCAGGGACGTGTTTAAAAAGAAAGTCCCTTTTCGCAAATCATTTCTAATCAAGAAAGAATAAAGTTCTCAAACTTGAAAATATCTGGTCAATTATTGTACATTAAGTCAATTATTGTACATTTATTCAACACAGACATTCTTCTTTCAATTTTTAAGGATATGTGATAAACTTGAGTCAATTATAGTAATTATTGATTTAACAATTACTCTTTCAATTATTTAAGGGACAATATGCCCATAACTTCTTTTTATCAATTAATTCAACAGATATTCTGTTTTCAATTGCTTAAACATATGTGATACTCTTAAGTCAACTATAATGCGAATTGATTAAACAAATACTCTACTTTCAATTATTTAAAGATATAATATGCTCCTAAGTTAATTAGTATAAATTGATTCCCAAGAGATATTCAGCTTTTAATCGTTTAAAGATATGTGATGCTCTCTTAACACAACTTAATTGTATAAATTAATTCTATCAGTTCTCTAAAAATATAAGTCTTAAGTTAGCTATAATAAGATTAATTCAAAATTTACTCTTTTCAATTCTTTCTTTTATAAAATGAAATTTTAATATAAGAATAAAAAATTGAGCTAAAGATTTATTGTACTGTCATTATTAGGACTTTTTCAAAAAGTCACTACAAATCTCACCATTTTCTACAAGCAAGGTCTAAAACTAAACAGAATATTAAATATACAGAAAAATATCGCCTTATTAGTCGGAATAGGTTGGGTTGCCAGAAAATGTTAGTTATCCCCAAATGTTAAAAAATCACGCCGAGCGTGACCGTATAGTAAATCTCAGCCAAAACGGAATTCAATTTAATTGCATGAATCTTTCAATTCCTTAAAAATATGTGATTCTTTTAAGTCACTACTCCTTGAACTTGATTTAACATGTATTCTGTATTCAATTATTTAAAAAATATGGGATAATATTAAGTTAATTTATATAAGTAAATTCAACAGATACTCTGTCATTAGATTTTTAAAGAAATCTAATTGCCTTAAGAGTTATAGTTATTTTCAAAATTAATACAAAATATACTCTGTTTTAAATTCTATTTGAAAAATAATAATATGATATAAAAATAAGAAATTCATTTTAAATTAGGAATATAAATTAACTCTTATATTCTGCTTTCAATTCCTTAAAGATATATGACAGTCTTAAGTAAATAAGTATATATTCATTCAAAAAATACTCTGCTTTCTATTGTTTAAAAGTATTAGATTAAATTGTCTTAGATCCAATTGTATAAATTGATTCACAGTTAATATAAATTCAAATCAGTTATTGTAAAATGATTTGACATTCTGATTTCAGCTCACTAAAGATAAGTGAATGTGCTTAAATTAATTGTATAAATTGATTCATCAGATATTTTGTTTTCAGTTCTTTACAGAAATATGATAGACTTAAGTGTGCTACTAAAACAGAAACTAAACACATATTTTGCTTTTCCTCCTTTATTTTTTAATAAGATAACACTATGACATAAGAAAAAAAATATAAATTTTAAATATGAAACTATACCATTGGACCATTAAAATATTATGTACGCACATAACGAGTTATATTTTTAGGACTCCTTTTGTAAGCGAAAATAAGCAAATGCCGGACCCCGCATTATAACCACTCAAGATTTTCATTTAAGCCCCTTTACTTATTTCTAACTGCTTCAACGAAAAATTTAAATCAGTTTAAAAACAATGTAATAACTTTTTTAACAAAAAATTTTAATTTAAATACATTTATTTTCAAGAAATTAAAAGAAAATTTTCGACACAGAAATAGTTTTTAAAACTGCATATTTCAAAGTTTTACATACTGCTAAGCTTTGGCATGTTAGCATTAAAAAATTGAAAATACTGCACTTCCTTTAAAAGGTGTTATTTCATAATTTATCATCATTTGAAATTAGGATGATCTATATGATCACCTGACCTCAAACCGGATCTGAGTGTGATGTTTTTAGAAATCACTTCATTCCCTTCACATTAGCTGAACTGAAACATTCTATGTATCGTGAAGTTCCTGCAATTCCTTTATATTGCACGCTACTGTAACGGATGCTGTGAAGCGTCTTAATAATGTTGTTGATTATGATGCAGTCATGTTAAGCACTTTTTATTCCAGGAATAAATGATAAAAATATATTTCTGATCTGTTCATTATGTTTCAAGTAGCCAGCTTCCTCTATCGGCAACTTCTTTGTCGCTTTGCTTCTAAATAAAATCCAACTTCTGTGTGAAGTATTTTTTGTAGACCGCACATGTTTATCTCAACATTACCAAAAATATTGGTAATCACTAAAAATGTCGCTAACTTCTCTTAGATTTTAGACTTATTTTTCAGTTCTAAAAACCAATATTTTCACAAAATAGACGTCGTTTAGACAATAATTTCACAAATTAAATTATAATAAAGTAATAAAGCAAATAGTTAAGCTGAAATATAAGACATTCTCCTAAATATTTACATTTTTTTTTCATTTTTGGTCTTTCATATCGATTATATTTATATTTATCCAAAGTATAACATTTTAAATATGCCTCTTATAACTGACAGAAACCGATGGATGAGAAGGCTTCCAAAAAACGACAGAAACACCCGCAGTGTCTGCAAACAACCTGCACTCAAGTGGGAAAGAAATTACGTCAAGTAACTGAACTCTGGGAACAAAGTCGCCTTTATCAGATACAAGTAATTCAGAAGCAATTTTTCCTCTTTTTTTGTATTCTTTAATGAACTTCTTATATTTTAACCGAATTTAGGCAAATTTACTTTAAAATATTTTTTAATGTAATAATTTACAGTGGTGCCTCACACAACGAACTTAATTCGTTCCAGGAGCAAGTTCGTAATGCGAAAAGTTAATGTTAAAAAAATTATTCGTTCTGTAGCATAAAATATGCTAAGATGACATAAAAAAAGATAAATTTTTTGTTATTATTTTTATTTATAGATACATATATCTAAAAACATAATTTTTTTTATTTTTTTATTTTTTTATTTTAAGACTCCTCTTTTGTAATGAAGGTTCTGCTCGGCAATCTTTTCCAGAAAAAACCTGTTTCATCGGCATTGAGCACTTGTTGTGCGCAGTATTCTTCACATCCTTAATACATTTTTTAAAGTTAATAGAGAACTTTTCTGCTTCTTTCTTGTCAGCACTGCCAGCCTCACCATGCATAGTAACGTTGTGGATTCCACACCTTTTCTTAAATCTAAAAAACCACCCCCTGCTGGTTTTAAATTCTTCATTATCTTGATTGCTGCTACTTCCAGGGACGTTTTTCTTTAGATCTTCATAAATTATCTTGGCTTTGTGACAGATAATATCTTGGGTTGTTGCGTCACCTTTCACCTACCTGTCCTCAATCCAAATCGCTAAAAGTTTCTCCAATTCCTCGCTGATTGAAGACCTATGTTTTTCATTAAATAGTTTTGATACTCCTTTGGCTACTTCGGCTGATATGATTGCATCCTTATTTGTCAAAATGGTGAAAATGGTAGTCTTGCTTAGGCCAAACTCTTTGACGAGGTCACACTGTTTTACTCCACATTCCCTCTTTCTAATTATTTCCTGTTACATTTCAACAGAAATCACCTTCCTGCTTTTTTTATAACCCATGATATAAGAAAATATTGAATTTAGCTTAAAAGGACGACTGCCGTGATACATGCGTAAGTTAAGCGCAGTGACTAACGACTGCAATGCCTGCGCGGGAGGATGCAATACATCGGCAGCGATCGTGGAAGCTCGGGTGACTTCGTTGTGTGAAGCGAAGTTTCGTTGTATGAATCATGAAATGAAAGAATAGGAAGTTCGCTGTGTGGAGCGTTCGTTGTGCGAGGCGTTCTTTATGCGAGGCACCACTGTACATTTAGGAATATAAATTAAGTATATTCGAAGAAGAAATAACATATTAACCCATTAAGGCTTTCACTATATTATTACATCAATTTTGAATTATAATTTAGTAATTAGTTACCAGCAAATACAAAGGAAACAAGTAACAAAAGCATTAAGAAAAAATGTTTTGGCGTAATATTGTGTTATTTAAAAGAATAAATATTTGTAAAAATCGTATGATGATCACATGTGATTCAATGCTGAATAGAAACCAGGAAGTTTGGTACTTTTGAGCCAAATTTTGATGGTTGACTTGATTTTATTAAACATTATAGTATATTTCATTATAATGAAATAGTAGTTTAGGGAAAAAACACTATTTTTACATGAATTTCAAGGTTTTATTTACTTATTTTTGATTAGCTTTGTGCAAATGATTTCAAACTGTTTTATGGTTGATCTTTAGCTTCTGGAATGCTAACATGCTGGTCAACTTCGGACATTTTTGTGATTTTTATCGGTATTTTCGACGGTGAGGTGCATTTTTAACATCAAATAACTGAAAGGAATCAATGAAATCAAAAGGACATGTAATTGGTTGTTAAAACTCCATTCTCGACTTTTAACTACCTGACTCGTATTTTCGTCTTTATCAGAATAAAACTGAATGCAGAACATTTTCCCTTTGTTGACTTCCATTTTTAACATGTTTTACTTTAACACTGAATGAATCAATGAAAACACAGTATATTTTCTAGTGTGAATTTTTTTCAACGAGCATAAATCTGAAATTGTATGATTTATACTTAAAAGAGATATCGAACATTACAGTCATCGACCGAAAAAATAATTGATTTTTTTACCAATCTAAAATAAACATTTAATCATTATATAATATAAAACTAATTATACTATAACATAAAATCATAGTAACAATTAAGGAAACTTTATAATAATTTTTATTCTAATATGTTCAAATATTGGAAAAATTCCAATATTCTAATAGACAAGAAATATGATATTCTAATATACTTCTTTAGGGCATGTATTCGCCTTTCATGAAGCTAATAAGACTTTTCTGGTAAATAATAAATAAAATGATTGAGTTTACTGCTTTAACCTATACCACACATTTTTCTGTAGTTAAGCTGATAGCGGTCAAATAATACTTTTGCAACCAGTTTTATTTTCAAGTTATCTCTACATCAGATTACTTAACGCTGCTATACAGCGGCCTTCTTGGTACTAAACTTTCTCATTTACCATCTCGGGTCCTTTTTTAACGATTCTTTCATCAGGCAGCCTAATTAACGGTATCGCCTATTTAAGTCTCATCGGGGACAGGAATCCAAGATCTTTCACATCGAAATTACACCTCATTTACTGCCCAGGCTTGGATCTGGATACCTTCCTGGAAAAGGCAGTCTCGAATTTCGTATGGGCCGTTCCAATTTTATTACCATTTTCACAATCTTCGAGTCTTAAAGTAATCAGGTAATAGCCAGGCTGGAATTTTTGCAAAGTTAATGACCAAGAACCGTTGTTAGGGCTCTTGGTACTTACCAAACATTTATTATGGCTCATTATCATGAGAAAGCTGCGTTTTGAAATTTAAATGTGGTTACTGAAATGGTTAACAGAACAAATAACTTTGTTTATTAGAGAGATAAGCTGGTTAATTCCCAGTGAACGGTACGCTCCTTGTACGATACGCATATATACAACGGTACGCATTTATACAATTATTAATTAATTGTATATAATATTGTATAAAATTATATTATTTCTATAAAATAATATAATTTTATATTATATAATTAAATTAATTGCATATTGTATAATTATATTAATTGTATAAAAATAGCGTACCGTACACTGGGATACAGCCGATAAGCTATATGTTTCGTAAGCAATATGTCAATAAGGCATCTGTTATCTTTACAAACTAAGGATCTAAGTTTCTATTTTTATTTTCATTTCCATAGAACTAAGAAATAGTTACTGTTATAATATGTTTCAGTATTTAGAAAGTGTAATCTAGAGAGTACCTTCATTTAATAGAACAAGGCAGACAATATTAGAAAGATTTATAGTCTTAAAACTAATTTATTCCCAATAATATTTAGAAAATTGTATGTAGTAATGCAATATTAATTATTTAAATTATCTTTAATTTGTTTTCATTATTTTTACAAATTTTTCAGACGTTTCTAATATTGATAGATTATAAATCCAATTGTACTTGTGGAATATTTTTATCGAAGCAAAATTAATTTAAAAAAAAATTGCCATCTAATTCAATATATTAAAATTAATTTTACATTCGTTATAATAAAATCTTTTTATGAATAATATATTAATTTTATCCATTAAATGTAATTCATATTTTATTTTTGTATTTATTGAAATAGGACAATTTTCTTCATTATAAAATTTCATAAGTAAGTTAAATTTTATTTCATTAAATGAATGAAATAAAATTTAACTTACTCATTAAAATTAAACTCATTTTATTCGAAGATTCATTTTTATTGATTAATTTGCTTTATTACGGCCGCCCAACCTGTCTAGTGGTTAGCGTAACTGACTACGGATGGGGAGGACCTGGGTTTGAATCCCGGCTCGGGCATGGGTGTACTTTCTCTTTCTCTCTCTGCGTTTCTTGTCCTTTCCTCAGATGATGGATGAATGTGGCCAGCCCTATGAACGGGTTTGTGATGGCGTGGCGTGGGTGATGCTACTCGTACCTCCGTGACTTGGTTCACAGGTGCCCACCGGGTAACGTTAAATGAGTAACAGTTTCCGGCCTTGTTGCGGCAAATGGGCTATTGTACTTATTTACTCAAGGGTGCCCGAAATTAGAAATAAATGAAAAAAATTTATTTCAATAAATAAAATTCCTTTTGTATATAGTACAAAATGTATTTATAGGATGATACTTTAAAATAATTTGATTAATCCTCAAATGAAGACTATTTTCATTGATCAATTTATCTCTGTTTATTCCTGTTTAACATGACTTTTCCCTTTTTCAGGATAAGGAATCAAAATTACATTTCCTGAAAAATTGGAGTGACTCGTGACCTTGAAAGAAAATTCAGAAACAATGAACACAAAAATCTAAGACTTTATAATGACTAACAGTTACGGTTTCAAATATATTTCAAAGTCTGTAACTCTTCTGAAATGCATTTCATACATATATGAGCAATATATTATTTCTTAAAGTTAGTCACTTCAGTATGGACAGTAATCAAAACTTAGCGACAATTTATGGAGTGCTTACAAAACAATTGCAACATTAGTTGCTATAGAAAGATAAGATTTTACTTACTTAAAAGTGAACGATTATTTAGGAAAGAGATTATTTTTGATATTTAACAATTAAAACATTTTTAAATTTTTTGTACAAGTACTTAGAAAATGTATATATCATTCCATATCTAGTCAGTTTGTTCTATTGATAATGTACTACTGTATTTCTTATTTGTATTGTACTTTACTATTGTGTTTATGTGATATTTTATATTAGTATTTGAAAAGTCATAATCTATTGTTTCATCTGTATCTATTTTGAAAGTCCGTAATGTTACAAATATTTACGGTTAAATGGAAAAATCTTTTAATGCAATGAAGTGATGAATAGTAAATAAAAGTATTTTAATATGCTTTATTATAAATCAGACTTTCTAATGACATTAGTTCTTAAATATTGTGGTTTGATGTTGTGGAACTTTCATATAACTAATCCATGATTTGTTTTCTTTTTTTTTTTTTGCTCATTGGAATTATTATATTTTTTAAAATCTAAGCTTGTTGTTTACTTCATAATGATTATTTGTAACTTGCTATGCTTATTTCAGGATATTGATCAAAAACATTTTTAATTCATCATGTCTATTTCATTATGATCAATTTTCTTTCATCAGTACTAAATGAACATTTTTAATTATTATGTTTATTTTAAAAGTTTAATCAGAATCATTTCCAAATCCTCATGTACATGTTTATATCACCAGGATCATTTCCAATTGTTCTTATCCATTTTGTCATGATGATTTTCAGTACGTCATATTAATATTTATACTATGCATATTGCATACATACTAATTCTAATTGACTTTATTCTTGTCTATTTCGTTAACATTAATTCTTATTCATCATGTTAATATCTATTTCACATCTATTTCGAATTCATCATGCTCATGCCTATTTATTCATGTAACGAACACAATTTATTTTATTATTTTTACATAAAAGTATTAATTTATCAATGTACTATAAGTTGCTTCATATAAAACGCACATGTCAATTTCATCACTAAGAATTAATCACATCGAAACATTTTCTGTTCTCAATTTTCAAATATTATTCAATATCATGAGTAAATATTAATGATGAATAATGTTCATTTACATATATTAAGACTCATATTTTTATATACAAGTTTTAAAACACATTAATTTAAGATTCAAGTATATGAGCCTCATTGTAGGTAACGTTTTTATTTTCATTGGAAATATAAGAAAATAGACGCATAAATCAAATCAATCATCAATAATGTCTTATTTGGTAAAGTTTCGTATTTAAAAGCTTTCTAATGACATTTTTAGAATTTAATTTTTTTGTGGATACAACTAAGGTTAAAAAAAATTGCAATTTTGATGCTAGAAAATTAGATTTTAGAAAGGAAATTTATAAATTTTTATTTTAAAAAAATGTTGAGTAATTTTTCTTAATACATATGCATTTTTAGCTACAATTATATATATTCCCTTGCATATGCAAAAAGCCAAAGCATGTAAAAATTCTACCAATATTTTTAAGAATATAAGTTATAACTTGTAAAATACTTCGAACTATATGTTATACAATGATGCAAAATAAAAAAAATTGCATATTATGTGAATATTGTAAAAATCAAAACATTCTAATTTCTTGTAAGATACTGCAATAATTTCCAAATTGTATGGTTCTGCGTATTTTTTCTCTCATAAGATTTTCCCAAAATTAATTATATATTAAGTAATCCATCTTATATTCGAATTAACACGATAATAGGAATAAATGTTTTTGTACAATAAATTCTAATGCATTTAAGATTTCAAAATAGAGTTTGAATTCTTAATAAAATGGTGAATTTTTACAACTTATTATGAAAACAATTAGCCATTTTTTAATAATTGCCTTTCATTTATGTTAAGAACATTTTGTATAGTACACCCCAGTGAAGTGTACTACTTCAAACACTATTACGCACAAAGGACTATAGTATAAAGAGTTTAGCATAAGCAGTGATGGTGATATACATACCACCATGAATGGATAAATTACAATTGTTTATTAAATAAAATATTTCTTACGTACAATATTTTGATGCCATAAATAATGTTTCGTTATCTTTATTTTTCTAGTCAATTGTGTGTTTGTCATTTTTTGTTTTATAAAAGAGTGCCAAGGACAATTTATTATTCTCTTTGTAAATATGAAATGAACTTTGTAAATCATTTTCTCACTCTTTTGTAAAAATATTGTATATTATATTTTTTATTATATATCACTGTCTTTTTGCTGTAGATGAGTCAGACATTGTAATAAATTGTTTCTATAATACCAGTTTTAGTTTTAAATCACAAAATGCTTCACATTTCAAATATTTTTTTAATTGTAATAATATCTTTTTTTGGATTTTTTATTTTCATTATTTAATAATTTGAAACTATAATATTAAGTTTTTGAAGTCGCTATAAATGTAATCAACTATACGATATATAATTGATTGTTTGAAGCATATAATCCATACTTACTAATAAACAAATTAAAGGGGATCTTATAAATTTAATACAATATCAAACATTTCGAAAAATATTAAAGGCTAATTTAAAAAAGTGCATACATGTGTGTCCATAATGGAAGTTAATGTCCAGTAAGAGAGTTATAAGAGACAATAACTTTCATACATTTCATCAACGTTGATAATATACAAAAAATATGTTTAATTCTTACATTTAAAAATCCATTTTTTAAATTAAGTCATTTTCCCGTACGTAAAAAATAATTCTTCTTCCTTGTTTCTTAAAATATAATTAATATAATTCTACAATATCTTCTGTTAAAAACTCGGTTTCTTTTCTTTTTTGAGAAAAAATTTAATTCTCCAGAAATGTCCCTAATTTTATGATATTATTAAAGATTAATTAGTCCAGAATGCATAATTTAAAAATATTATACTATCAAAATAAATATGAAAAGTAAAAAAATCTAAATCAACCGTGCTGATTTAGACTAACAATAAAGGGGATACTTTTTTTCTTGTCTTTTTTATTTTGCCTTTCCTTCTGTTCTTTTGTCAAGGTGCTAATGGCTCTAGTCAATGGAAGATAGCTTCTCAAACCGTTTGTTTGGTCTTTGCACAAGGAATCGTTTTATTAACAAAACGAACAACAATATTTTTAATTTTGATTCTCAAAGAGTTCAAGACACAGAGACGTACTCGATGTCATGTTTTTTGCGTACTTGGAACAATCAATGTTTTACGCACAAAATGTTTTTCAGTCTTTTTGAATTTAAATTGAATGATTCATCAGGCGTGATGCAATGTTTTCAAAGCTATTCAGATTGTGTCAACATGCGCATTGCCGGAATTCATTGGAAATCCCTTGAATATCTCTGGTTACTTTGAATATCTCTGGAGATACCATGGTTATCTCTGTCTTATAATAATAAATTATTTCCAGATGCATTCATTTGAACAATTTCATATCGAATAAGCTGAATCATTTGATTCTTCGCTCAAATTGAACACATGAATTGGTCCTATACAAAAAAAACAAAGATTAAACTGTTTGTGTCATGATAGAAGTGGCTAACTTAAAGTTAGAGAAAATTTCAAGCCATGATTCCACCAAGGAAAAAAATCAAAGTTTCAATAGATCTTGTTTCAACAGCTCGTATCGACATCAAATTGTTCATGGAACTAAGACATAATCCAATTCCATCAATGCCAAATGTATTCAGAAATCAAGAGATGGGTTTCTTGTTGGCTTTTGGCAAAAGTCCTACGATCCCAAAGTCATGGCAATAAAGAAAGAGAAAAGTCGAATT
>JAPDSC010104186.1:0-11219 GCA_026290005.1 Latrodectus geometricus
TTTTTTCATTTTTTAATTTACATAGATTTCTATAAATTAATTATCACATACATCACAAAAATTTATAAAAATATTAAGTCTCTGTAAAATTCAGTAAGTCTTTTAATTAAAAGATTAATCCATTTTTCTTAGTTGCCATCAATAGGCTTACCGATATGGTTCCAAATTTGTTGGTACAGATTAGATGATAAATATTTTGAAAATAAAAATACTTTCGTAGTTTCTTTTTCAAAATGAATTTGATTGTTCTCTACAGCAATTTATAATGCACATTCTTACCTTTATCTTCTTAGAAATATCGTTCATTCTATTTGTAAAAATGTGTTAAACGAAGTTCATAAATTTTAAATAGAAACTGAAATATTATATAATTTTTGCGGTGTATTAAAAATATAAATTTTATGTGCAATATAATAAAATTTTTATAATTAAAGATCATCTAATAGGAATAAAAACAATGATTCCCCTCCTTAAAACAAGTTTTTTGTCTCCTTAAAAAACTGGTAGATAATGTTTGTTAATTTTTTTAATTGTTATTCAATACGAGTTTCAAATACTTAAGAAGAAAATCCTCTTTTACCGTGGAATGAACGTCAAACTGGTATACGAAACGGACCCCGATTTAATTAATAATTTGGGAGATTTTCCTCCTAAAAGCTTGGTAAAGATTTCTCTACTAAGAAATTCATGTGGAGAATGTGCAACTGATTCTCAAATTCTTAGTCGTTTCCTGTAGACTTTCCTCTATAGGGAAATAAATAATTCAAAATTTATCTTCTTTAATTTCTACATCTTATAAAAACATCATTAATTCCTTGTTCAAAACTTAAAGGTACTACAGAATATAAAATATATATTGCTGTACAAAGGAAAAACTAGATATTTAATATTTAAAACCAAAATGATTAAAAATTATTTTCATCTCTTATTTTCTATCTTTGCCCATTAAATTACATATTAATGTATCCAAAAATGATAACTAATAAAAGTGAACTTAATATGAAATAAATCAAAATGAACTTAATAGAAAGCTTCGAAACTTTTAATGTTATAACGTTGTAAAAGTATTATATAAGTAACATGCAGCACTTATCTATTATAAGAATAAATGTATATAGACAAAACTTATTTAGATGTTGATTTTTAAATACATTTATTAGTGTCTGCATTTTTGTGAAATAATTTTACATAGCTTAAGAAAATTAAAGATGTTAACTTGTTTGTTAATCATATATTAAAAATTTAAGAAATCTTCTATTCTGAGAGCACATGTCGCGACTTTGCTTACAAATTTACCCAAAAATGATCTCTTTATTTCTTAAAATTATAATAATTCAAGGTAAAACAGTCATTATTCTAAGAAATTAAGCTTGGAATTTAAACATCTTTTCTTTGTTTATGGTCAGATTTTTCTTCATATATCATGTTAAAATTTTCTTTTTATTCTCTTATTCTTTTTATTCTCTTATTCTTTTTATTCTATTATTCTTTTCTTCTCATTATAAATTATCTCTTGGAAATACACAAAGAAACTAAGTATATTATCAGTCTTCAAAAGGAAGGAGAATAATAGTTCATAAAGCAAGTTCAGAAGTGAATTTTTTGAAACAAATGGAGTGGTGTAACTAGCAGTAGCCTAGGTATTCAGGATATTTTTTTTAAATGTGATTATTCTTATAGAATATAAAATTTCTATAAATTTCAATTTTATGCATTTTTTTCTTAAAAAAATATACTAAAGATTGTTAAAATTCTCAATAGAAATTTACTTTAAGAAAACAATATTTAAATATTTAATGGTAAAAATATATATATCAAATTTTAAAGCTTGCTTAAATAGCATGTTAAATTATTTCTTAATTTATCTAGCTAAAATTTCACAATTATTAAATCAGTCTTATTTAAATTGTTTAAAATAATAATTTTAATAATTTGTTTTAAATTTTTTCAAGATGAATAAAAATTTTTTGAGAATTCTATGAAATGGAAATTAGTAAAAAAATTTTGATTCTCCAACATTGTAGCAGATATATAGTAGACATTATTCTGTAATTAATTTCTTTCATAAAGTTAATTCAAGGCACTCTTTAGAAAGCTATGGAGATTAATTTATTTTTCAAAAGTTAAAGATTTTAAAATATTTGTAAATGCTTATCTTTATTTAAATCCTTTCTGAAGATTTCAGAAATATCTGCATATTTCCAAATGGGATGGTTATGATTATATTTCGCTGTATTCGAAACTGTAATTTAATATAGTCCCAAGGGCAATTCTATGATTCAGATCTTAAAACTGATAAATCCCGAGTTTTCTTTTGAGAAATTTCTAGAGAGTTACAATATATTCAAGGATTAACTCAAGGGAATTAATATGCATTCGTGAGAATTATTTCCGAGAATTACTATAATTTGCACAATCTCATAGTTTACAATGAGCAAATATTTTAAATATGCATCTTCATTTATAAAGACCTCAATCGAAGCTCTTGATGTCATACAAATTTTGTTCACATTTTTTACTTTGTGAGTATAAGTTGTTCAACATCATATTATTTTTGTTAATATCTAATATTGATACATTGTTATATTACTCATAAGGCTGAAGGGGAATATTTAATATTAAGTTTGCTAAAATTAATTTTAATAATAGTTTAAGTTTGTTATTTTAATGTATTATATAGATTAATAAATAGTAAAGAGCAAAAAATTGGTAAATACTCAAAAGGCTTGCAAATTAATTCCTGAATTCTTTGAATGCCTGTTCCCTGTATTTATCATTTTCTACAGTTAACCATTTGAATATGGTAGTCTATGAAAACACATCTCAGATATATTTGATCTTTGAGAGATCCTAAAAGAAATGTAAAAAGACAAGCACCTTCTTTATCTTTATCTTACTGACTATTATACTTCGTGTGTGAGAAATGCTGATGTCTGATTTATGCAATTTGTAAAGGGGATTCTGCAAATCCTGTAGCTTTTTTGAGAAATTCTGATAAATACGTCATTCAATTTCAGTTTAGTAAAAACATATTAAGCATATTTATCCTCATTTTTTAAAATTTTTAATATTTGAATATTTGGAATATTAGTCTCACGATTGATACGATACAATATTTGTTTTAAAAAGATTTGATAATATTTTCTAAAACTCCAATGTAAATCAAATTTAAGAGAAAAAATTTATCCAACGATCGCAATGTCATTGAGGTTAGAACATTAGGCAATTAAAAAAGAGTGAATTTTACAAACTTTGCAAACTCAAAAGTTGAAGTGTTTATCACTCAAACTGCATTAAATTGAATCATTTTTCAATTGAAATTCTCATATTCAATTTAATGTTGCGTCTTATTAATTCGTAGGTTTGTAAAAAAAAAACAGAGATTTTGTTATTAAATGAATTTTCAATTATTAAAAAGCCAGATCAGCATGTTCTGTTTAATAATAATGATGATAAGTGCATGCTAAATATTATATATATTGAAGTGATACAATGAAAACTCTTTTAATCAATCATTAGTATCAAATGGATCTTGGTGAGATAAATTAGGATACGCGTATTCAATTAAGTAAAAATATATGCAAGTGATAGTAATGTAAATTATTTATTGATTATTTTAAAGAATTAAATGTTTTCATATTAAATTCAACACTACACTACTGGCCATTAAAATTGCTACACCAGGAAGAAATGCAGATAACGAAATGATATTTATTAGACAAATATATTATACTAGAAATAACAAGTGATTAAATTTTCAAAAAATTTAGCTGGATAGATCCTGAGAAATTAGTACCCAGAACAACCACCTCTGGCAGTAATAACAGCAGTTATACGCCTGGGCATTGAGTCAAACAGAGATTGAATTGCATGTACAGGTACAGATGCCCATGCAGCTTCAACATGATGCCACAGTTCATCAACCGTAGTGACTGGCATTTGGTGACGAGCCAGTCTCTCGGCAACCATTGACCAAACGTTTTCTATTAGTGAAAGATCTGGAGAACGTGCTGGGCAGGGCAACAGCCGAACATGTTCCGTATCAAGGAAGGTCCGTACAATACCGACAACATGCGGTCGGGCATTATTCTGCTGAAACGTAGGGTTTCGCACGGCTCGAATAAAGGGTAGAACCACGGGTCGTAACACACCAGAAATGTAACGTGCACTGTTCAAAGCACCATCAATGCGAACAAGAGGTGACCGAGACGTGTATCCAATGGCACCTCATACCATCATGTCAAGTGATGGGCCAGTATGACGATGACGAATGCACGCTGCCAGTGTGCGTTCACCACGATGCCACCAAACACGGATGCGACCATCAGGATGCTATACACAGAACCTGGATTCATCTGAAAAGATGACGTCTCGCCATTCGTGCGCCCAGGTTCATCGTTGATCACACCATTGAAGGCGCTCTTGTCTATGACGCAGCGTCAAGGGAAGCCGCTACCATGGTCTCCGAGCTGAGAGTCCATGCTGCTGCAAACGTCGTCGAACTGTTCGTGCAGACACTTGTTGTCTTCCAAACGACCCTGTTTCTTGACTCACGGCTCGTGACGTGGTTGCACGATCCATTACGGCCATGCGGATAATATGCCTGTCTTCTTGGCTGCTAGTGATAGGTGGCCGTTAAGATCCTGCATGGCGTTCTGTATTACCGTCCTGAACCCATCGATTCCATATTTTGCTAACAGTCATTGGATCTCGACCGACGCGAGCAGCAATTCTGCGATAAGATAAACCGCAATCCCGGTACGCTTCAATTCGACCTTTATCAAAGTCAGAAACGTGCTGGTACGCATTTCTCCTTCTTACACGAGGCATCACAACAGCTTTTCACCAGGCAACAACGTTTAAATGCAATTTGAGTATGAGAAACCAGCTGAACAATTTCCTCATTTAAACACAATGTAGGTTTTGCTACTGGCGCCTGCTTTGTCTGAATGTGCTGAAAAGTTAATCATTTGCATATCACAGCACTTCCTTCCTTTCGTATAAATTTCACGTCTGTAGCATGTCGCCTTCTTGGTGTAGCAAATTTAATGGCCAGTAGTGTATTTCCTGTCAATTAGTAAATTTGTAGACCAACATGGGTTTTGTTGCAAAATGAATTTTCAAGTATTATGAACTGAATTCTTTACTTCTGTTTAGTGTTAGTGGAAAAAAGTCCATTTTGATTAATAGATGAATCTTAATGCTTACTTGCTCTTGAAATTGATTATTCATAATTAATTATTAACATTAGATTATAATGAGATTAGATCCAAAAAGAAAACAATTATACAAGTAAAGTGCTTTTTTAATGATTTAAACTTCAAACAGGTAGCTAAGAATTTTGATATTATAAATGCACATACCATTAAATTTAAACAGATCATGTGTACATTTTTGTCTATCTACACTTTTACCTATATGATAATTCGTTAATGCATCAACAAAAATTTAACTGAAAGAATAAAGTGGAATCTATCCTGAAAAGATTTTAATTGGACATTGCATATTATTCTCTAACTATGTTTTAGGCATCCTAATGAAGGATAAGAAAAGTTTAAGGATGGAGAGAAGTTGGTTTAATGTATATAGAAAATTTTAAGTTTCAACTTGAGAAATCAAAAGAAAACGTTTCGAAAACATGCTTATTACTGTTATTTTGTTTTTTTAAAGGAATGGTATGATAAGTGGCTCATAATGTTTAAGAAAGAAACCTAATTTTCTCCACTAAACAAAACACTTTGTTTACTTTCAAATGAGAGTTAAGCAAAAGCGCTTTTCCTGGTTCGTTTCCTACTTCCTAATGAAACTCATAAATTTTACATCACATCTGTTCCTGTAAAGAAAAATAATGTTTTTATTTTGCTGCAAATATGCAGCATTTAATTTGATTTAAATTATATGCGAAAAGGAAGCATTTGGAAATGAGACAATGATGATGATTTAGTATAAAATGTTTTAGAAAATAAAACTGTGGGATAAGCTTTTTATTTTATATGAATATTTTGAAAACTTCCTATTCAAGTTGTAACTTTCCATTGCTTTATAAACTTCTAAATATTCATAATTTTTTCTCTATTCATTTTAATAGTAATTTAATATTTTTACAGTAATATATTTATTTTTATAGGTATGTCACATTAGCAAAATAGCTATTATAAAGTTTTAAGAAAACCTTGCTTAAAAAATGCTTATGCCTTATGCTTAAAAAAAACGAAATACATAATACATTAAGAATATTTTTTTTTAAATTAAATATTGAATATTTCATACCTTAAGCAGAATAATCGTCAACTGCCTTTCTGAATAATTCGTTAAATTTGCTCTTGAAAGCTATAAGAGAAACATAATTAATCTTTCCACTAATTATTATTTTATTATTTTAAATTTCAAATTGAAATTTAATTTTCCTCTCATTTTTTATAATTAAAAGAATTTTTTTCCCACACATTTTTTTTATTGAAAATAAAATAGATCCTCTCTCATTTCTCAGCTCTTAAGCTTATAAAAACGAAATTCGACGTGAAAAATATTTTTAATGAACTACCTAAAATTTTTTTGAGGAAAAAAATCGCTTATTACTTTTTTGTATATAAAGTATTGCTCCTACTCAAAGTATAAAATTTTTCGGTGTATTTAAATAAGAAAAATACTTACGTACTTAAAGCATCATACACAAAATGAGAACTTAACGCGTAAAAATTAATCACTATTTTAAGCTAAATTAAAAAAATTATTTTTTTAAGTATTAAGTCAAAAATTAATGCTGTGATATAATATTTAGGATATTTTTTGATTCATTTATATAATAAAGTATATTGTAAATTTAACAAATTTTTCATTATTTTTTATGTATTGTGATAATTTTTATTTATATTAATCCATTTTAATGAATGAATGTAAACTTAAATATTTAATGTAAGATTTATTATACTTAAAAACTAAGTCATAATCATTTCTGATTTCTTTACGCTTAATAATATATTTTTAATTTTCAGTGATTTTAAAAAAATAATTGTAATTTTATTAAAATTAAACATTTATATGAAATGTTGCTTTTCACTTTTCCATTTAATCATTTAAATTTAATTTCGAATTCAGTCATGTACTTGGCTGATCAAATTTATTTTTGGTATCATTAAAATTGATCAAGCTTTTCAAGTGTAATTTATTTTTCCCGAAATATGTTTTAATGTAATGTTTCAGGAAAAATAAATTATACTAAATGATGTGCAATCGCAATACATTAATTAAAATAAAAAAATATGTTTCCCTGCATTTATATTAATATTAATAAATAACATTATAAAATAAAATTTTTGTTATAAATGAAATTATATTCAAAAATTACATCAAAAATTAAATTTTTATTTATTTGCATTACATAACTTTCAAAGTGCTCACGATGTTTAATATTACCTTTCATATTAAAAATATATCATATTAGTTTTTGCTCAGATTAAATTCATCTATTTAGAAATGATGTATTAAATCCCAGTTTCTTTTATATAATTGTAACTTGTATTTGAAAAACATTTTAAGCTGAAATTCGAATTAAAAAAATATTTGAAAAATCAATGTTACGTTAAAAACATTAAGCAAACATAAATAGGGAGTTCTTAAAATAAGTTATACTATACATATTTTAATCTTATAAAATTGGTCATTTTTGAATAAAAATAAATTCCAATAGCTTGAACAGATTTTATGTTTGTGATTTTAATAAACTTAATTAGTTAATAAGTAGAGAAATAAGCAAATATATGATAAAAATATTTGTTGCCCACTATAATACATTTTTTTACGAAATATTATGAAACATTAAAAAATGTAATTTAAAATATTAAATATTTTAGAAATTTCTTAATATTTATTGCATTTAACCTTTCAGAAATTATAAAGTAACATATATACAAATAAATATTATTCATTTATAATAAATTACTTTTTAGACAAATAATATTACTCTGTTATATTTAGATTATTAGAAAGGGAATGAAAACTTAAATTCCGTAAAGTAATTAACTTAAGTTTAAATTTTTTAAAACAAAATAATTTTTTTTCAAAAAAGAATTTGAATTCAAAGTATATGTATGCTATTAAAAATATTAGATGTAATGACAGTTTAAGTATATTTTGTGATTTACTTGATTAGTAATTAGTCTATATGATTTATTTTAAAGAATGTTTATTTAAGGGTATAACTTATTAAGTGAAATCTAAAGATTCTGGAATCACTTTCACCTTTTAGGATTCCAATATATGTATAGGCAACTAAATCTTAAAATGTATTACATAGTTTGAAAATATTTTTGAAATACAGTTAAAACAAACTGGAGCAACAATAACCGTTTTCTAAAAATATTTTATTTTCTAATGGCGTAAAAAGATGTGGATCAAATAAGAAATAGGGTAACAAATAATGATAAATAGGAGAAACATTTAGTATCATATTTCAAACTTCATCTTTAAGATGTTGTAAAAATAGTCAAGAATAGTATAGCGCACACACGCTAAATAAAGTTAATATGCATGTCTTTGAGACATATTTTAAGCGGTCCAATAATTTCCGAGAACATTTCTTTATGGCTTCTGCAGACTGCCTGTGGCGTCGTACTTATTTCCCTCGTGGCATATTTATGGAAGGTGAGGAAATAGTTTTCGATTATATTTATATCACTGTTGTTGGTTGGGTAGTTTGGCGGAAAGGATATCCATTGTTTCATTTCTTTTCCGATTTCAGTCGCAGCAGCTAAATCACCTACTAGGTCAACAAATGTTTCTTACCGAAATAAAAAAGGCACTTATTTTATTTCACTGATATATTTGTTTCATCCCATAAGTAGAATATGTATTTATCTTTTATTCGTAGCCAAGCATATGTAAGCAAAATAGAGAAAATTTGAAATTATGAATTGCTCATTTAATTTTTTAATAAAAGAAATAAGGTATTTAAATAAAAATTTTCAACACGTGTTCAAACTTTCAAAGGAAATCTTCGGAGTAGTGAATTTATAGATCATTAAACGTTAATCTAAAACGGAAATTCCAGAAAATGAAACTGAGTACAAACAAGCTTTTTTAAAACAAAAACTGAAACGAAATGTATATGTAGATGAAGAGTCTTACGATTAACGCAGAAACATGAAATTTAATTACAGACGTTTTCGATAAAATCGGCTGACAATGGTTGAATTAAAATTTAGATTTTCAAAAACTCTTGAAAAAAAAAATGTTTCTTTGAATCAGTGGAATTATTTTATTAATTGAAATTAGAATTTTAGATTTAATGAAAGGATGTAATCAAGTAAATCTAGAATGAATTTTGAATGGAAATTTAATATGATGAATGCATTGCATGTTGCAAAACCATGAAAACGGAAAAAAATTAAATACAAGAATTACATAAAATAATTGAATGAAAAAATTCTCTCATTTTATCATGATTGTAAATTGAAAACTATGAAAAAATAGTTAAAAATTCAGTTTAAAAATAATACCTTGTCAATTTTTATTGAAGCCCTTTTAAATTAAAAGAATAAATTATTTTAAAGTTTTATTTTATGCAATTAAATTGAATAAAACTTTCATTTGAAAACTAAATGGGGAAAAATTAATATAAAGACACGCTTTAATAGAAGTAAAAATAGAATTAAATAATGCATTACTCAAAATTACCAAATTCTTGCTTGTATTATGGTGAAATATGTGAGAATATTCTTGCATCAGAAATTACGGAATTTAAAATATAAAAGAATATATATATATAAACTCGAGTATATATATAACTAAGAAATTATTTAAAGCTAGAAATAGAGTACATGGTATTTTTTTTATAATAATAAGCCAAGTTTTACAAGGATATGTTTTATGATATACTTTTTGGAGGATTACTAAATTTTTTGTTTACATTATTTTGTTAATTAAAACTTTTTTATTAAAATTTAAAAATTATGTTTCTTTTAAAAGTCAATGCTTCATTTTGGAAATAAATTTTAAGTGTATATATTCTACATGATTGATAAGCCCCTGGCAAATATAAAAAAACTATTATCATTAGAAGACATACCTGACTTCCCTAGATTGAAATTTGTTGATAATTTTCCAGACTGCAAAATGTGAATTTAACTTCATTAAACTTCTCTAATGAATATTTGTTTTTACGTTTTATTGAAGCCAACAGGTAAGATACGAAAATAAGTTCTCAGATGAAATATATCTGTAGGCTAATGAGTTTTCTTTAGGTGTCTTTTAATTATAATTTTAAAACATTCGATAGAAACTTTAGGTAAGTAAATTAGTTTTTCGAGTCTCAAAAGCAATAGTAAGCTCAACAATTCGATATGAACTAATTAGAACTGCGAATGCTATTGTTACCTTTTTCAAAGGTAATTGGAATCTTCTGCTTCAACTATTTGAAATACCTGTAAATTGAACATTTCGTAGTATGATGCGTATAAAAATTTATGATGTGATTGTGAAAAAGAGATATTTTAAATACAATTCTCATGTTCGAGATTAGATGTTAATAGAATTTAATCAGATACACTAAGAGATTTAAAACTGCTTATAAAAATAAAAGAATGATAAATTTTTGAATTAAAAAATAATCAACAAAAAATGATTTAATGATATAGAATGAGAAAAATTAATGATAAGCTTAAATATTAAGATTCAAAAGTTATTGTTTGACTTTGAATTAAATTTAAAAACTTAATAAATTTAATTAAACCTATAAAATTATTTTACAATAATTATGAGATTCTCTGAACTTGAAATCAACAGCGTGCTCTATTTTTGAGATATATCTCATTATTTATTAAATTTATTACATTAAAATTTTAAAATTAAAATATAATTAAATTTAATCTTATTAAGATTTTATAATAATTGTTTTTTAATAATAAACTGATATCCTAATCATAATTAGTATATATTGTGAATATTACTCATAAAAAATATTATATCAAACACATCAAATTAAAACAGAGTTTATTATAAAATTTACAGTATTTATCCAAAAATCTACATTACTACATACCCCGTTAAAAGAATAAAATTTTAGAATGTTGAAAATAATATAATATTGTAGTGCACAAAATATGTGTCTATTTCTATCTATTCAAATTTTAACTGATAAAGGGAAAATTATTTCAATTTGATTAAAGCAATAAGTGTTACAATAAGTAAGTGATTATTCCTTTCTATTCGCTTTTATTTTA
>JAPDSC010104191.1:0-29813 GCA_026290005.1 Latrodectus geometricus
ATATATATATATATATATATATATATATATATATGGCTGACCTAGATGACTAGTGTGCAATTGTTTTATATCTGTCTTCAATTATTAGTAAATACACTTTGTAATGTATTGAATATAAAATTCTCTTTTCGATATGTGAGTATGCTGAATCAGAAATTAAATGTTCTTAGCATGCTATTCAGCTGTGGCCGGACTTGAACTCAGGTACTTCCAATCTAAGGAAGTACATTTTTCCTATCAGTCTCACCAATAAACTTCTTATAACAGCAGTTTAAAACATTCTTGTGCGATAAAGCTTATTTAATTTAAAAAATTCTAAGGATTTCAATTTAGTAAATTATAATGCCTTATAAAGCGGTTCAAATTAAATTTTCTTGTAAAACCTAATACAACACAATGCAAATGGTGATCCGAAAGATATTCGCTTTATCATTCTATTTTTGTTTATATGTATCTTTTTATTCAATTTATATTATTTTTTAACCATTTTTATATTATTAAACTCAAAAATGTATTTGATAAAATCTCATAAGTAATTTTCATAAAAAAAGTGTTAAATTGTTTATTAGTGTGTCAGTAAAATGTTAGTATTTAACGTTTCTTAAATGACACATTCCTTAATACATTTTTGTGGATCCAACTGAAGACTTATCGTATTCTGAATGCTTCTGTTCGTTAATCTTTTGTAGAGATTAGTGTCCATTCGTTTTTGTGGAGAAGATCTTTGGAGGGGAAAAAAACTCGGCTGTTCACCTCTTTACTAGAGCTTTTTCTCTAAATGGCAAGTAGGTTGACTGTTTTTAGCTGCTTTAGGCAATAGAAACAGAAAATGGAAACGTGATATAAATTTAATACAGTTTCTGTGCTAAAGCCAACTTAACTTTCTGAAGTCCAACAGGTGATTTAACAGGAGATTATGCATTATTGTTTTCAGTATAATTTTATTCTTGTAAATTTATTTTTAGAATAAACTTTATATTTTGAATAAGAAATATAACCATTGTTATTTTAGTTAAAATTTTCAAGATTTTAAAATATTAATTCTACTTCCATTTCAATAATGATTGATTAATATTAACTTAAAATAAATGTCATATAATTCCTATGACATCAAATTTCTGAGATAAAGGAAAATTGCCAAGTTTATTTAATTATATGTAATGAATATTCATGACTTTCAGAAAAAGTTGAAAATGACTCAATAAAAAAAATTAACGCTAAATAATTATGAAAATATAAATAAAAATATTATGTATTATAAATCGTAATAAAAAAGAGAATATTCAAATCAAATTCAATGATCATTTATAAACAAAAAGATATGAATATGAAAAAACGAATTTTAAACATTAAAATAAAACGTCCTACAGTTAATTAACTGAAAAGAAATACATGTTTGTGTTCATAATTTTAATATCCAAGTAGAATAAATTGCAATGCAAATATTTATATTCAAAAAATAAAAAAACATAATGTTTAAAAATATTTTCAAAAGAATGTCAAAGAAAAAATTAAATTTCTAAATTGAAATACAAGCATTAAGAGAAAAAAATGACAAGTGATATTGTAAGCTTAATGATAAGTATTCATTGAAGAAATCATAAGAAAGTTTCTCCAGTTATTCAAAAAAAAAATGATATAAGTATAAAAAGGATTAAATGAAAACATTTATTCAAAAATAAACTACGATGACACTATTACTCAATATTTCAACTATAAATAGCAGTTTCATTGTTTATCAATGGCTGATATAATGTTCTCCAAGAACAAAAAAGTTCACCAAAATAGAATTGTGCCAACGTTATTATAATGTATTTATATTTTAACAATCAATAAAGCACAAGAAAGAGAATTCCAAAAGACTGTCATCATTGTGATAAGGATTCCAAAAAACTGATATTCTGAAGATATATTAAATGAATAAATAAAAATACATGTGTTCATAATAACACTTGTCAAAAATGTTATTAGTATCAAAAGAAAAAAACTATAACTTAACAACCTATTGACAAACTCCACAATATCAATTGAGGAAAGCTGAGAGGCAAGTATTATCGATAAACTAATCTCTAACAGAAAATACTTAAAAAATTTGGGTTTTGTAAAGAGCATCACACGTCAATATGTATGTAAATGTCGTTAAAATCACTAAATATACTATAAGAATCGTTAAACAAAAAACATGTGAAACTAATACAAAGCTTCTAAGGAAACAATGTATATAGAGAGATGTAAACATATTTCTTAAAAAGATATTAACAAATTAAATTAATAACTAAATTAAGCTTGATTAAAATGAAATGGAGAACAAGATGCCATCATCTTCAAATAGATTAAAAATATTAATAATAATATCTCAATAAATAATAATATGTAATAATTAATAATGTATCAATGCACATGATTTAACAATATTAATAATTAAGAATAAAATGGTTTTACTTATGCAAACATTTACTTGCAGGAACATGGTATAAAATTACCTCTAGTTATATAAACTTCCCGAAACATAATTATCTTTAACTCAAAAAATAAATTCATATAGTTGTATTACTCTATCAACACTCCTGGAAGGATTTTTGAGTATACAATACCAAAATAAAATAAAATCTTGGAATTTCTCAAAGCTATTTATATAGTAGTTCTTTTGAGACAAAAAAACTTAAAAAACAGAATAAGATTCTTAAAACCATTAAGATTCTGGCTTATCGAACAGTGAATAAATTTACAGTTGAAAAAACAATAATAAAAATACTTAACTCTTTTCATTTCAGGATAACTAAATTGAGTTTAAAATTCCTTTCAATTGTCTAGTCAAACTAGTCATTATGATATAAATCACTACATTATAGATGCATTAACTGTGCAAAATATCAACACAAAACATTGTGCTAAAAATTATTATCCAGCGAAAACAACCAAACATTTATGCCTTACAATGAAAAGGATACACAAACAATGTTGACAAAGATACATAGAATAAAAAACGCAAATTAAATGTCTTCAAATGAAAAAAAAAGTCTGTAGTTATTTAATAATGCTTGATTATATAGACTGTATGATAATTTAATAATTGAATACTAATTAAGAGTTTAGAAGAAGTTTATCAATAAAATAGAAAAACATATTCTGTTTCAATTATTTTGTCAGTTTTAATCAGCATTTATTTGATAACACTTATCAATCATTTTACTCGAATATCTCATAATTAAAATTCCAATCACAAAAAACATATAAACCTCATATAATAATAACATAAACTTATTATTATTATATGGTGTGAATAAAGATATAATAACGATAAAAACGTCATCACCTCATAATTCTCTACGTAAAAGGTAATAAAAAATAAATTAATAAAAAGCAGTTTGATAATGATATGCATAATATGATTTCTAGTGCTTTTAATGTACATAATAATATGGAGATGCCTATGAACAATAATAGAAGTTGTGCAATAGACAATTCTTTTTCGAGGAATATTTTCGCATACATAACTTTCAATCAATTTATTTTTTATTTTGGAAATGTAATTTTCGCAAATATGTTTTATATAACTAGTAAAACAAACATAATTTAAAATTACTTATTATTTCATGGTTAATCTCACTTAAAATAAAAGGTACTTTTCTGTATTAGTTAAAATTATCGTTTTTATTCTGTAGGTTATTTATAGTTCTTGATACAAATAAAAAATGTATAATTGCCTAAGATTAATTCTGATCTTATTGAGAGGGACTGAGTTAACAGTTTTAAGCCTTTCTATTCAGAAATGTCATTTGTCTAAATGATTGAAATTTTATATAATACCATAAAAGAAATTTGTATTCGAAATTCCCAAACATGATTAAAAAATTATGTATTGAAATACTAAACGCAGAGAGTAACTGTAAGAAACGAAAGCTTCCAATAAACTTGAAAAAAAATAAAAATCAATATTGTTTAGAGTTCAAAAAATTCTATCTAAAAATTCATAAAAACTTATTCTTATGCTCATATAATATGGTTTCATTAAGCTTAAATATTTTACTAATTTAACATCTCATAGAATTTTCAATCGACATATCTTTCAAGACGACGTTTAATAGGTTATTTAATTAAGAATTTATTTACTCTCAAACTGTATTATATATGATATAAAATCTCTCAGTAAAACCACTACATTAGTTCAAAATGGCCATTTTCTGACACATTGTTATAAAATGAAGGAATCAATACTTACACATACTTCATACTATTTTATATATCTCACTATATTTTTTGGTTGTCAATTGATTCTTTCATATCAACTTAAGAATTTATACTTAAGAATTTATATATATATATAATAAAGTCTTTAAATTAGGACTATCATAAGTAAATATTCGTATATTTAAAGCAGAAACTATGGTCAGAAAAATTTAAATTCAAGAAGCATATTATTTATTTTAGTACTGATTTTATGTCTTAGTTACTTTGAACTCCCTGAAAATTAATGCATTATTCTAAATGGATACTTCCAAAATATAATGTAATACTCAGTACATTTTTTGGCTTAAATTCAAGAAAAAATTGGCGAACTGTCAACACGAAAGTATCTTTCTAATTGTAGTTGTAAAATTCAGACTGTTATAAGCAAAAATTTATTCTGCGTGAATAAATTTATCTGGAAGTGAACATTTTAATTTTTAAAGCTTTTATATTTTGTGTAAATATCTCATGAATGTATGTTACATTAATTCACTTTTGTGCGATGTTAAATCATTTCTATTTGCCAAAAAATAATTTAAAATGTTTATCTTATCCTATACAATATATTGATTTGTTGCTTAGAACGGTTAAAATGTATACCAATTTCAATTCAAAGTATCTCTTTAAGTAAACTTTAAATGTTCATTCAGTTTAAAATAGTTACTCATATTCATAAATTAAATTTCTCTTCACTTATTAAATATAATAAATATACAAAAAACGCTTTGTGTAAATACCAAAATTCTATCATGGAAATATATCAAGTTGCTATAAATACCTATCTCATAGTTCATTCATCAATGCAAGTCTTTCTGGCAATAAATCATTAAAAATTTGTGTGATTTATACTAATCATAAATAATGTTCTGCATATTCTTAATGTAAAATTCAATAAGTTTATTAAAGAATTATATACAAAATTCTTAACAATTTCAGTTAAATTGAAAACATATTATTGTACCACATAATAAAAACATCAAAGTCTTTTTAAAAGAAATATCTAAACTCTTAATAAAATTTTTTATTTTATTTGAAAACTTATAGGCATTTTTATCCTATATATGATTGATAAGAAAGAAAAATTCAAATCAAAGAACATCTTTTTATGTTTCCTTTTAAATCAAGTTAAGTTTATAATATATCTTTATTTAAATTTAATTTGTCGTTAATTTAATTGTGTAGGTATTTGTTATATTTTAGGTACAAGATAACATAAATTGGGATACAAATAAGATCTTAAGATAGTAATCATGACGAAAATCAAATATGAAATTTTATATTTTTATTAAACTTTTTAAGACTTTTTTTTTAATACAATCAATTTTAAAATGCACTGCAAAAAATTATATCATTTCTTCAGAATCTGTATTTTGTGAACAGTTAAATGACCTGTCATTTAAAGTTCATTCTAAAAATATCTTTGAACTACTATTTTCGGGACACACAGGATGCTCCAAATTACTTTTAATACAAGTATTAGACAGATTTATATATGCTTATATGGCTTACGCAAAAATGAAGAAACTAAAGTTCATCTTAAATAAAATTGGATGAGATATTATTCTCAAAATATTGGCTAATTTACTAATTTGCAGGATGTCCCAATTTTTACTATTTTATTCCATAAATCTCATGTCTAATCAAAATATATTGAAATTTGCTAAGATCTAACAGACGCAAATATAAATATTCTCAGACCAATAAACAATTCTTTCAATTGCCCTTTTGACTCTCAGACTTTACTTAAAGCATCATATAAAATACCTTAATTATATATTGAGGATTATTAAATGAAATCTAGAACTATGATTAGGTTATTGATGCCCCATTATTTTTGGTATTGCATTCATAAGATGATCGACATATATGCACTTATACATTTCATCGCTATACATTTATATATAACTATTCAATATAAACTACAAAGGCTAAAAATATTTTTCCAGTGCTATTTTAAAAATACTTTTTCTACCATTATATATCCAGAATATTTTGAATATTATTCTAATGTGACATTAAAAAAGTTCAGTATATCCGATAGTCCATTGAAATGAAAATTTTCTGAGTTTGTTGAGTTTTCAACAGTAAGAATATTAATACAATCACTAAACTAGTCTTACAATCATCATACTGATGGTATTGTCTTAAAAAGTTTGTGAGTTGTCTTAAAGACGTGTAAAAGATTATTAAAATAAATCCATGTTTTATTTATTCCTTTAAAAGTTTTTATGCAATATGCTTAAAACATTTAGAATGCCTAAAATCTTTTGAGAATTTATGTATACTTTTGTTTTATATATCGGAATATGTGTGACCGTACATATACATAAGTGAATTTACAGATATTTTTAGATAAAAATATTTAACTTTTTTTTAATAATAAATGAACATATTTACATTAAAATGAAAGATTTTACTTGTAGGAAAATAAACATGAAATATAGCACATTTTTTTCTTCATACATTATTTTAAATTCTTAAATAAAAATAATGTAAGAATTGTAAGAAGCAAAAGATATACAAAGGTTTTAACAAAACAATGTATATTATAGACTTAGAATTGAAAAAGCAATAAAAATGGAGAAGTCAAGTACCAGTATTATATATCCTTCGTTGGTAATTTAGTTATATAATATTCTTGTAAATAAATACATAACAATTTATTAATATTAATAATAAATCCAAATAAATAAAAAATAAATTATATGATTCATGAAAGTTAAAATGAAACTTAGTAAAAAGGGATTTCTAAATAACATTAAAGCAGCTTATAAATGCATACAAGTACAATTAATAAAGTACAAATGTTTGTTAGTTTTCAAGATTCATCTAGTTTGTTTGTTTTCAAGATACATTTAGCTTTGAAGTTTAAAAATAAGAAAGAGATATAAGTTTAAATTATTTAAATTTTCTTACTTTTTAAAATATTAATCCTACAAAAGTCAATTTAAATATTTACAGTAAAGATTTGTGATTTCTTTGCTGGTAATAATTAATTATCTGAGCAATATTTTGAGAAAATGAATTAAAAAAGCTATTTTAGATGCAAATATATAATTTGTTTGGAACAAAACTTAAACATTTCTTTGAAAAAATGCAAAGTATTAGGGATTTAAATAAACGATTCTACAAGTTTATATTCTTCAAGACTTTTAAATAGAACTTGAAATTTCAAGTGATTCTAGCAATATAAAACTGCAATAAGATTTTTTATTATACATAAAACTAAAAAATTAGCATAATTTTACTTATAATTGAAGTTTAAATTAAATATCATATTCTTAATAATGTTCTTAAAACATATTCCCCATCATAATTCAGTGAACATAATTGTATTAATATAAAAAAAGAATATGTATCTAAGCATTCACGTAGTCTCATTTGTATTTCATTTTAATATCATTTAATAGTCAGAAACATAACATTATATGATTTAAGTTAGCGTAAAATTAATAATATAATTTGATGGTTAGCTAAAAGCTTGAGTAAAATATTACAATTTATAGGAAAGGAAATATTTAAATATATTTTTTCTTTTTCTGAAAAAGATTTGATTTTTCATTCAAAAAATTAATAAAGTCATGAGATTTCGGATTCTGAAAAGTAGTTTAAATAAAAGTAAAAACAAATTGGCAATGAAAGATTATTCATCGAAAATTTCTATTAAATATCACACTTAAATATTTAATAAAATATAATACATAAAGAAAATGAATTTCATAACATTTTCACTTCTTTTTCATTTAAAATACAATTTGTGCAGAAATTGCAGATAATTTAATGCATAAAAGACACAAAATAATGCTAGTATAATGTAATCTGGTGAACTCTTTTTTTAAATAATTAGTTGTTAATAATTAATGAATATTTTTCTATCTCTGTTCAGATACTTTCCATTGCAAAATATTATAATATGCATGTCTCGTTGTAAGTGATAATGTAATTATTTCAGTCCATATTTTTTTCGTTAAATAATCCTGCAACAAATATTAGATTGAACTATTGGCATTAAAATTTGATTATTGAAAAATGTATACATAGATAAAAATTAATTCTTCTAACATTTTCATAATATGGTTAGCACAGTTATTATATTTCATATATTTATATAATAATATCTTTATATATTTTTATATTTTTAATGGCCTTTAAGATAAAGATATTTTTTTGCAAAAAAATATTAAGCTTAAGTTTTAAGAATATTTTCTTTTTACATGAAAATATATATATTTCTGATTTCAAGAAAATGAAATACTTAGTTTATAAGTTTCCTAATTACCATAAATCAATGTAATTAATTACTACGTAAAAATTATGTTTGGCTCCCAAAAAATAATACTTTGTTCGTCGTTTTGACATTTATTTGTGTTCAAGCAAAGAAAATATTTCCAGAAAATTTATATGAAATTTATATAACAATTTATTTAAAATTTACCTAAATTTGAAAGGTAAATTTTATGTAAATTGTCAATCGATTTTTGACTAATTTTAAAAATCCAACACCATAGTAATAAACATTCTCTCTATAATAAATTTAGTAACTTAATAAATTATATAAATTTTTAGACTCTCTTTATTTTTAATTTAAATTAAATACATATCGATTTTTAAAAAAGATACTACACATTAGAGTATAAATTATTTACTTGCTTTTTTTTATTTTTTCAGTTAATTCAATGAATTTTTAAAATGAAAGAGAAAAGTGGTAGTTTATATGAAATAATTGATTATTTTGAAAACATTCGTAATATAATGTATGTGAATAATTTATAATCGTTTATAGTGTATATGAATAATTTTAATTAAAATATTTTTTAATTATGTTTCACCTAAATTTTAGGACATCATATAATTTATTCTTTCTTTTACCTTTCAAAATATTTTTGACAATCGTACTAGACATAATTTAATACATATTGAGGAAAAATCAATTTAAAATTCTCTTAAAAATATTATCTTCATATTATTATTAAATTGCCATGTTGGAACCCCTTGCGAAGTAGTACCAAATCGGATAAAACTCATTTTGATATAATTTTTATGTCACATCAATTGGAGTATTTATATAAGATGTCATTATAAAAAAATTATTACAGATTAATCATAAATAAATACAGTGACACACATTAAACAATATGACAAAAAACAAATATTTACTTAAAACTACTTTTTATTTATACTCTAGGAATCTGTCATACATAAAAAAATTTTTATGAAAAAATAGAAATGCTAATTTTATTTAAATTGTAAAATCGTTTATAATGTATGTGAATAAGTTTAATTAAATAAATTTGGAAATGAATTGCTTACCGTTATCCAGAAAATATCCGTATTATAAAAGATACACTAATTCACGAATTTTCTTTTTCTATTTCGTATCCCAAAATAAAAGCACTAAGAGACACTCGGGCTTGTTGGTTGAACACATTGCCACCGGGTCTCACTCCCATTTCGTCAATAATCATGATTCAGAAGCGCAACAGGGCGGTGCACGAACACCCGTTCCCTCGAACCAGCGCATCCTCCTGGAGCACATGCTCTTCTGGTGGACTCCCGCTATCTCTCATCCACCCCGGGGAAAGCGTCTATCGGTCGCCATGGAGACTGTGAGCGTGACGTCAGAAGGGACGCGATATTCTCATTTGGCTGTGATTGAGGTTCTTTTAGGAAGAGAGAACTCATGTGTTTTTTTGTATACCGGCGCCGCCCCGACGACGAGCGAGGGGCGCTCGCCTTGAATGGGGCGCTTCCAGTCGATGACATGGCGCGTTTCTATGATGGAATCGTTATTTTCGAATGACCCGTGAAGAAAGTCTTTTTTATAGCCAACGAGAATTTTGAAGCTTTTCCGTTGATAGGTTGTCAATATGAAATGCAGTTTCTTCTGAAGAATGTATTTTTATGTCTTTGGCAAGGTGGGAAAATAACTAGAAAACAGAATGAAGCTTTATCTATTAATTGCTTCAAATAGCAATATTATATTGTTTCAACCTTGTTAACTTTAACAATATTCCAAATTAAATTTCCTTTTCAAATATACATCTTAATTATTAATTTCATCAATACAATATGAATAATGTCAATGAGCAAATATTTTAAAACATAATAAAAGGCGAGTTTTGACATTATTATAAAAAGATATAAGTAGCTCTGCTTTTAAAAATGAAAAGTCATAAAAAAACATTATATCATTTTACGCATGAAATATTTTAAGTTTATTTGAAGTTTAAGAAATGCATATTTGTAAATTAAGTCCCTTTAAAGTAACATAAATTTAAATAACAGAGATGATGTACTTCTTTAAATTACAAGAAACCTAAAAAAATTTGCACACGTAACATTTTACGTTCTTTGGAAGCTTAAGAAATCCATATATTTATAAATTTACTTTCTTTGAAGTAACATGAATTGAAATATCGGAGATGGTGTACTTCTTTGAAATACAAGAAACCTAAATTAAATTTCAAAATCGGATAATAATTTCATTATCTATTCAAGAAGAAGATAAAGATTATTATTAAAGAAAGATTTTATTGGGTCCAAACAATATATATGTATAGTGAAACCTACTGAATTCAGATAATAACACCGAAAAATACGCTCATTGCTGACCACCGAAAATGCACTCCTAGAAAGATGTAAGATATCCCAGAGTTTTAGTAGATAACACAGATTATGCTAAGATCAAGTTAATGAAATTATGACCTTTTGTAAAATGTAGGTGATGACGAAATTAGTAGTTACTGTAGCCTTCATTTTTACTATAGCCAATATTACACACTTCAACATAGAATAAAAAGCGTTGAATGTATATTTGGGTATAGAGGTCCATATAGCTTTCACAAATTGTCTAATCTGGAGCAGGATGGTATATCCTGAATCATTTCTGCATGTTTTTGTTTGTTCATTGACCTAAAGAACAAGCAAGCAAGGATACATTTCAATGGCTCAAATTTTCAATAGTTCAATTCTCCGATGGCAAAGGATTAATTGCATTTCACGTGTTGACACGCATTTTTTCATCAAAATATAATTAAAAACAGAGCTGAATTTATGAGACGAAAATGAGTTTTAACTCTTCAGAGATCACAGGCTGTTCAATGTACCAGTAATGCGTAGAAAAATCCAGAAATGAAATCTCAGGTAAATCATGAAATGTTTTAAATTGGTAAATTCAAAACAAATGTTTATCTTTCAGTTGCAAATTCCACTTATACGTCAAAGAATTTAAACGAAAAACTTTGAACCTAAATAAAAGGTACGGCTTCAGATACTTTATTTAAACAAAAATTAATGTAGATGAACTTAATTATTTAAAACGTTGTTTTCATAATTCGAATACCAATATGTTTCCAAATGTTCACGTGTCACAGATTTAGTGCTATCAGTTGAAAATCATCAGATTAAAATGTGACTCAAATATTTATGATTTAAATTTATTCGAAGTACCACTAGAGATCTATTTGAAGTAATAATGAAAAATCAATTTCTGAAAATGTTAGCAATAAGTAAAGAAGACAATAATGAATGTCACAGCATCAAAAATAGCATAGCTCAAAAAATACATAAAAGCGCTTAAAAATTTCTGGTTATTTAATTTTAATTATAATATCTTGTGAATTCATTTCTTCAGAATTTTTTTCGTACATCCTACTGAAGGATCAATTAAAAATTGAACTGATTCATATTTTTAATAATTCATTAATTAAAATATTCAATTAAGAAAATTAAGTTAATGTGTACTAACTGAATCAATAAAACAAAAATTATTTAATTTAGATTATAAGTTATAATTCAGAATTCATTTGATTTTTATTACAAAAAACATATTTAAAAATAGCATATACCTACCAACACATAAGAATAACAGTCAAATACATTTTTAAATTTTAGATTTCCACTTAGACATGAAAATAACGCATCATAAATTTTTTAATTGATTACCGTATCATAAAGATTCACCGATTTTTAATAATAGGATCATATGGGTATAAATGAAAGGTTTCGGATTCAGCTATTGCTGAAAATTTCTGTATGCATATCTATCAAGATGTGGAATCTTCTGGATTTTCTCCTTTATGATACACAAACACGTTCTTCTTTAATATTTGTAAATTCTTCCTGGGTGACAACATGAACTGTTCAAAATCGATATGTAACCCGGGAAGTGTAATGTTCAGATGTTTTGCAACAACATTCAGATGTTTAATTACATTTTAAGAATTCGCAGTTTCAATGCTTTTTCCCTTAAAATCCCTTCAAAAGGAAATTCTTAAGTTTCTTCATAAACATTTTTGTTTTAAATATTACTATCAGAATATCTATTAAGTGAATTCTAGGGTCATAGTAATTCAATCGATAATGTTTTTAATGGTGAGAAGAGGTTCTGCAATGCTTGAATGATAGAAATCAAGGTAGTAGTTTTTAAAAAATAGTTCTAGAGCTCGGATTCAAAAATGAAAAACACAATGTTGCAATTGAGAGTTGCCCTAATTCATTTAATTTTTTCTTGGAGCATTAATCTATATTCTACCACAAACATCTAGGAATTATTTCACATTGTCTACAAACCATATTAAAAGCCATTTTGATAGTTTGACTCACTATTTATAATTTTATTTGACAAAATGCATCAGTTATGAAGTAAAAATGTTTTTCTATACATACTTTAGGAGTATATTCATAGTAATAAGTCATAGTCATTTATAGTATTACAATGACACGGCGTAATGCAGCAAGATTCTAATGCTTTTCAACTCCTTATAAAATCAACTATATGATTAACTAGACAAAAATTCTGTCTTAAATATGTTATATTACATTATGAATCATTTACTCCAGTAAATTAGTGCTGTATTTCAATAATCCTCTGCAATTTATTATCTTATAAAGACACAGTTTTAAATAATAATATGTGACAATGTTCTATACTACTTGAAGTAATTTTTATATCTGCCTTTTAGTAACATGATAACATGATTGTAAGATAAAAACGGCTTTTTCTTGTACCTCTAAAGGAACTACTTTTTCTTATTACCTGCAAATGCATATTTATTTTAAACATTAGCCCCAAAGAATATTGTAAATGTGCATTTCATTTTTGAAATTATACAATTTTAGTGATAAAATGGCAAAAATATGTTATTTAATGTCTGCCATTATACATGATCTCATATTTAAGATCTATGATCACAATTGTACATTACTGCAATTTTTAATCTATGCATTAAGCAAACTTTTTATATATATATTCATAGAATACAAATTTACTAAATGTTATCACGAGGACTCAGAGAGAATTCCAAACCATATTTCCTAGTTATGCTATTATAATATAACTGCTTGATTCATATAAAATATTATTAAAAATAATAATATATGCCTATACAACGATATTTGCGAAAGAATATGTGATTCACATTTTAGACTTAAAAGCTGGTGTACTTGGAAAAAGCCTCCAAAATATGAAAAACAAACTGCTCATATCCGACACCTTAAATTATGATTGCCATTAAAAAATTTATGGTGTATATATGCCTTTAAAATTGGCACAATTTTGCTCTACGTTTTTATTGACTGCAGCGGCTGAATTACTTGCAATAGGGAAAAAAGATTTTTTTAAATAAAGTAAAGAACATTTTTACAAGGTAATAAAAATACTTATTAAGTGAATGAAATTAAATGAATGAAATTAAATGAATAACATTAAATGAATGAATTTCTTTAAATATGTTTATAATTTTTCATAAAAATAAATAAGTATAAATAATTGAAATATTTTTGATTTATTATTTATCTACTGTATCCAACAAAATTATTTTAAAATTCAAAATTTTTCTTACATGATATTTTTAGAGAACAATTTACAAGTGTTATAAAATCTATGATTTTCAAATGAAACTTATTGTAAGCTCTTTAAACCATGATTATATAATTATTTTTTCAATTTTTGACTTAATTATGAATTAATTATCCAAAATACTTAAGACTTGTAAAATACTTAACGTAATGCAATGTTCTAGAAGACATTTAAAATCACGTATAGTACAATATAAAAGACAAAGAAACTCAATCATTAAAATACATTAAAAAAACGCAAGAAAAAATATTTTTCTTGACAAGTGGAATATTTAGTAGGTTGGCAAAATGACACAAAGCTTGTCGACAACAATTTTATATTTTGACACATGAATGCCGAAATACCTAGAAAAAAAAACTATTTTCATTAGAATAAATTTGCATTATTTTGGGATGTCTCAAAAAGTCTTTATCGCCAGCTATATTAATAATGCATTTTTGACAGGCACAATAAGATGCTTTTTAAAATGAGTTTTTGTGTTTTTTCTACTGAGGATTATTGGCATAAACTTCTCTGTCACTAAGATATATATCAAGAATGTTTCTTTTTTCTAATTTTTTTTCAAAAAAGTGATAAATATTTTAGGAGAAGAATCTTGCTGATGGCAAAGTGATTTGATAATTTCATTCAGTAATTCTAAATAGAATTTTTTTTAATTTGTGAATAAAGTTTATAAAATTGCAATATTTCCGTTTTTATTAAAGTGTGAAAAGTTCGGTATTCATGATTATGATTGTATTATAGAATCAAATTATAGTTATGCAGTTGATTCCTAATTAAACAGTTAATAAAAAATACTCAGATTTAAATTAAATATTCAGTTTCCATTCCCATTTAAGAAACTTTTAGATACGAAAGAATATTTTTTTTATATAAGTAAATGTTTTTTTTTTTCAAAAACAATTCTTATTAATATAATTAATTTTTTTCTAAAATATATCGCAAAGAAAATATTTCCCATTTTATTTTAATTTTTATCTAAGTAATAAATATTTTAAGATATTTCTGAGAGCTTATTAAGATTTATGTAATATATCTTAGGTTATTATATGTAAAATTATTTTACTATGTTATTTCTAAACATTATAAGATTATTTTAAATGAATAATATTGTAGAGCAGATTTGTAACTAACTATTTAGAAACTAATTTTTAAAATGAGTGCAATAACAAAATATTTTAAATAAGCTATGGTCATTTGAATAAAACTTAACTGTTTCTAATATTTAAAAACTATTATGAATTAATTATCTCTAAGCTGGAAAAAAATTACGAAAAATATTTTAAAATGAATAACAGTTACAGTCGCAAATATAATAGTTGCAGATATTTTCATTTAATTTTTAAGTACATAAAGCATTTGCGTACAAAATATCATATTTAATAACTTAAATGCACTGAACAACTTCTTATGCATATTATTCTCATCTTACATATATAAATAAATATTCATTTTTAGTTTTTCTTAACTAAACACTTTTATTTTTTTTTTATCTTTTTGTACACGTAATAAATAATTATCTGCTAAAAGTGTAATATTGGTTTCTGATTGAATATATTTTTAGAATTATTTTATATTAAATTATTAAAATATGTAATTAAAAACAATTAAATAGTTAGTTAGAAAGGAATTACTTATATATCTTATAAATTTCTAGAAAATTTACAATGAGTACGATATATATTATTATGAAAACTTTATATCAATAATATTAAATAATATTATAAATAATATTATATAATATTAAATAACATTAAATTTCATTATCATGCTTGTGATCAATATAATTATTTATATTTATTATTAATGTTTTCTATAACGGTGCGGAATTAATTTTATATTCTTATTTTATCTCTTTATAACCAATATAAAAAGTATATAGAAGTAACTTACTTTTTAAACTGCTCACACAGTATCCAAAGTGTGTTTCTAAAAAAAAGATTTACGAATTATCAAATTAATGAAAATAAAAATAGCTGAAAAATTATTTTCGAAACAAATAGTAAATTATAAGATTTTGTGTTTTGTAATTATTTTGCCATATTTTCTAATGACTTTATATCTGATTATTATAATACATAAGTTATTTCTTTTCATCTTTTGATATTTATTTTTGCATCGTCTAAAATACTTATATTTTTTACATTTTTTAACTAATCATTAAATCAGAAATTTAATTTTCAAACTGCTTGGTATTTAAAGTTTCTGAAATTTTACACACCACATAAAAAAGCAAATAAAATTAAAAAAGCTATTATTTAAATATTGTTTTTATTTCCATTAATGTTACGAAATACGAGAATTATTGAGTGAGTCATTTCCAAAGCAAAATATAACTTTCGAACTTTCCATGTTACATCATTATTTAAACATGTTATGCAATGATATTCCATATAATTTTCTTAATACGGTAAATTAACATTTTTTTATTTTTCTTGAAGATTATTTTAATGATTATTAATTAAGAAATACATTTTTATTTTTTTACGCACACACTATTTGTTTTATCTCATATCGTTTACCTATAAAATTAACAATATGAAACATTACAAATGAAAGGAAGAATGATAAACTGAATCCGATGTTTAGATTTTTATTTTATTTATTTATTATTTATTTATTTATTTTATTTTTTTTGCATTTTTATGACTAGAGTTATGAAATTTAAAATAAAAACTGTCTGCTGGATGATATTACTTCTTTACTGTTTCCGAAATATTTTAATACTACTTCAAGTACTTAAGATAAATGTAACCTATTTTCTAAACTACGCTTTATTCAAAACTTTTTTCTGATTATGTTTCTTTATCTAGCTTCAGATTCATGACTAACATTGGAAATAAGCGAAACAATTTCAAAAGTGATGCTAAATTGAGCAAGGCAAAATGTAACTTCCAACCTCCTCGGTTACTTTATAACTTGAAAAGTATATTATGCGATAAATGCGTCACGTTCCCTAAGATTATGGCCTTAGTTGTTTGACACTGCCATAAAATAAGACGTGACCAGACACAATGCAATGTCTGAAGTACAGAACCGACGTGATTTTCCCCCCTTTTAAACTTTGGTAGGTAATAAAAATGATCTTTTCAGAGCCTGTAAGTTAACTTAAGCTGATTTTTGATGTTAGAAGACTGTAATATGTAAAAAAACGCAACTCGATTTTTCACTAAAAATATTAATGAAATCCATGCATTTATTAATGTCATATTGAATTTAAATGGTTGTTATTATATAAATTAATTTATTATTAATTCTATGCTTCCTGTTACAAAACTATCAAACGAAAGTTAATTAATATGATACTCTATTCAGAAATAAAAGAAATTATTGATATTCTATTTTTTAATCTGATTTGAAAGGATTTTTGTAAAATTAATAATTCACGCAAAGCTTTTAATTAGATTCATATTCTAAAAATAAATATAGTTAATTCAGAGTTTTGATTAAAGTATTCAATCAATTATATCAATTTTATTCATAATATGTGCATTTTAAATTAATCTTGTAAAAATCTCAAATTTCTTATTATTCTACTTTGGTTCCTAAAATATAAAGGTATAATTAATTGACATTTTAATAACATCAATGTATGTATATAAATTATTATTTTGTCATCCATAAATATATATCAATTTTATTCCTAATAAGTGCATTTTAAAGTAATGTTGTATCTAGCGATTATGATGAATTCAATGTCTACAATCAGTTTGATATAGTGAATCGAAGTTTAGTAATTAATAAATTTTACAACTTTATTAAAGGTATTATAAATTAAAAAATAGAAATATATGTAAAAGCAAATAAATAAATAAACATGCAAAACTTACTTTTGATCTTTTATGAATTCATGTTGGTTACAAATTATAATAAGGAATATAAATCTTTATCAAGCTTATTTTATTTTTTAATTAGTCATATATTTAATGTTAATTTTCAACTTTTTTACATTTCTATTGAACAAATAAAAGGATGCATTGTGTCAATGAATAAATAAACTTTTATTTTATAAGTTTATTCAATTCATCCTATTTCGTTATATTATAGCTCAAATGTTATCCAAATAAAAATAACTGTCAAATATTTAGATTTACCTTATTTTCTTGGTTAATATGAGAGCTATTAAATTAACTCTAGTATTATTCTGGTTCACATATTCTAATTATTTTATTTTATTCTTAAGAAAATATTATATAATTTAGTATTACTGTGTTAAAGAATCTTTATATAGTCTTACAACTCACCCTACATATTTACATAATATTAATTTAATGAATAATAAATGATATGATAAATATATATATTCTCATCTTTTTACCAAACTTATTTGGATAAAATTATTTTATGTATCTATAAAGTTTCATTCTGAGCTGTTAAATGAATTAAGAATGTTCTCTTTCAAATTAGTCTTATTTTTCTTCAATTGCTTCAACACTTCTTGATTCGTAATGATGTGAGAGTTAAAAATAATTTAAAAAATTGTGATGATTTTAAACTTGAAAAATAATTTTAAAAATATATTAATAAAACATCAACATTTTTTCTATTATTTCTCGCTTTTAATAGTACTGTAAAGAATAAATGCTTAGCGAATATTCCTATTTTGAAAAAAAAAATCTTGGTTTTACTTTTTTTCCATTTGTTGTTGTATTTCTTGCCTGTTCATATAATTTCTAAGTTAGAAAATTCTTGTTATTCCAGTAGATTGGATATGTGAATTCATGAAGGGCATTAGATAATGATTAAAACTATGATTTAGTGCTAAAATTGTATAATTCACTCCATGATATACATAAAAGGCTTTATTAAAACTAAAAATTGGTAATTCTTTTTAATATAATATCATTAAAAAATATAATATTTGTTTTCAAATTTTAAATTTTTCGCAAGTTTTATACAAATGAGATTATTTTGTCAAACACTATTTCATAGTAATGAGACTGATAATAAATAATCTGATTTTTACTGACAATTTTCGTTAATTTTCTATTTTTATGTTTTACCTATTTTCAACTATGTTGAGGACAACTTGTTATGAAATGATTAATATTAACTCATTAAAATTCAAGCATATTTGCACTTAATAGAAACAAAATAAATATAAATTCAAACATATGTACATCTAATTAAGCAAACAATTTTGAAATTTTTATTTTCCTGAGTTGTTTTTAAATTGTTTCAAAAATATTCTTGCTATCATTGCATCTTTGGAACACTTTAGATTTCAAAAATCAAGGAAAAAACAACTAATATTAACCATTAACCGGAAAAAGTTTAAATTGTGAAAAGTTTTAAACAACTAAATCAGTCTAGATACCTTACATCATTTGTGTTTATAAAATGTTTTTAAACATGTTAATAAAAAAAATTCGATTAAAGAATATTTTAAAATTTTTTTTATTTTAAATATTTGGTAAAATAATCTAATTTTTTCTTTTTGATTAATTTAATACTACCTATTAAATTTTAGATAGGTGTCTTGTAATATTTTAAAGAGAAAAGATTGCTTTAATATCAGAGGGAATTTCCTGATAATCATTCCTTAATATTTCTCCAAATATCTAATACATAGATTTCGGAGTCTACAAGAATTTTATTTGATTAGAATTTGATTACATTCGACAAGAATTTGATTTAAAGCATCAGAAAATCTTTCAACAAATTGCTTTTTGCAATTTTTTTAATTTTATTCGACACTTGGAAACAGAATTTCCTTACAAGTACAATCTTTAAATATTTTATAATAATTTTCAATTTATTTTAAATGAGTATGCTTATTCAATGTATTGTGGTTAGGAACCTCATCTATATTTAAGGCTTGAAAACGAAATTTTACTTCTTTTGAAAAAAAATTAATACAAATTAAATTATTAGATTCATAGTAAATTTAATAATTTCTTTGCTAATAGGGCTGTCAATTTTTCATTCAATGATAGTTTTGTTGCCAACAATTTGAAAACATTTATAAAATGCTTAGTTAAAAGATTTTCATGCAGCAAGTAAAGATAGTAATATTCACAAAAAATCTTAAATAATTTGTAAAAAACAAAATTACATAGCATTATCAATAAAATAAAATTTTAAAAATAATAATATAAGAAATGAAAATATATATATTTAGTACATAGAGAGTGCTTTGACACAATTTCATTCTATGTAATATAATCAATATATCTATAATGGTTACAATTTATATATTATTGCTGTCTGTAGAATTATCTTAATAACTAAAGATGTGCCTCTTAAATTTTCATATTTTATATTTTTTTACAACATTTTAAAATATGTGAGAATTTCAGATTCTAGTTTTCTTTACTAGTTTTAAAATGTTTACAAAATGAAAAACTATTTGACTGAAAACTAGTTGAAAAACATTTAACAAAATATTTGTAAAACATTTATAAAAATTGAAAACAAACTGTTGATCCTTTGAATTGAGTTTAGGTAAAATATTTAAAATATCGAAATTGCAAACCATTTCAAAACTCTACTCAGTAAAGATTTTCAGTTTTCGTTGAAACGTTTCAAGTAGATTCGCTCAGGTTAAGAATGTAGATTTATATTCTCGAGCGAGTTTTGTAAATACTTTTATTTACTTTTATTTAGATCAAATAAAAAATTTTTGTTATTTTTAAAAAATATATTTTATAATAAAAATATTGTTCCCATTTAATATTAAAACTACTCAGAAATTTAATTGTTAAACTCTCTAATTTCTAATATTTCACTAATATTATCATTTTATAAACATTTATTCTTTTAATAGATTAAGATAAAAATTCTTTTAGTTAATTAATCCTTGTAGAACCCAGGCATTCCATGTAATTTCTTTACATTCTACTCTGTACCTTATTAGTTTGTTCCTTATATTAGTGTATTTTTTAAAAATTTTAAAGTCTTCCTCTATATATACAACCCACCTATCCTAATTTGAACTTACCTATAGAACTTATTCAAATTTGTTTATCATTGAAGATACTAAATCTCCAAGAAGAGGGATTCATTCAATAAATTTGTCCCCAAACCTAAAAAGACCTTATCATAAGACAAATATAGCTTGATTAATATGTGCCTCCTTAAATATTTATAATATTCAAAATTCTATTGTTTTCCCATATCATCATCATTTACAATGTTATATATTTTTTTTTTCATTCAAAAATGTTCAATTAATTTATCAGTGTTCTAGTCAAGAGCCCACATCTCCTACCCATAATTAAAAACATGTTTAATAATTGTCTCTTACAATCTAACTGACTAATTACCTTAATACAATATTTTCAAATCCAAAAATGCGAACTGCAAGAACTGAGCTTATTTAGTAAGTCTCACTTATTGTAAATTAAAATACGAAATTTAAGATTACTATTGTTTTCATTTTTTTTACTATTATTGTATAAAGGTATAGAAATGTATAGTTTAAGTACAAAGCAACCAATAATGTTCATGTCATTTTTGCTTTGTCAATTAATGAAGGGAGAATAGGTATTTAAATTAATATAAAAAGTAGGTTAAAAATCTTTCTGTAAAATACTAGTCTTTATAAAAGTTACATAATCGTTATTTCAGAAGTTACAAATCACATGCAAGAGCATGAATGATTAACTTTTATAATACTAGTCTTTATAAAAGTTAATCATCCATGCTCTTGCATGTGATTTGTAACTTCTGAAATAACGATTATAAACCGAAATGTCCAAGGAGCTCACTGTGTGTTACTTTTTCCTTTAGCATTTCACAGTCAGTTTTTCAGAAAATGAGTCAAGTCACCAAATATGTCAAGCTTTGTAATTGTTGTTATACCATCATACTTTTTTGTACCCAGCGAAGAATTTGGCTCCTCCAAATAAGTAGAAACAGGCGGGTGGGAGTCTTCATAGTTTAGAAGCAAGAACCAAAAAAATAATCTTCCAATACTAACTCTACCACCTTGAAAAGTATCAATTTACAAAGCGTTAATGTTTCATTTCAATCATTAAAAGATAAATCAAACAATGAATGTAATCCAAAGCATTGGTTTAAAAATTCAGACGAGAAATTTCTGACCAATGAAACAGATTTTTGCCAAACATTGACGGATTTCTTTGCATAAAATCCACCAGAGTTTTATTACAAGAGCGTTGCACTGTGAGACACACTTTAGCAGATGATGTCGGTAAGGATTATTTCAAAGATTAATAATAATTAACATTTTCTATAAATCTTTTTCTCATTAATATTAAAAATAGCAAGAGCTTTATTGTTTACTTCATAGTGCAAAAATCTTATGTAGTAGTTTTTTTTTAATTTTTTTTTTAACTAAGTAGAGGAATTTTCTTTGTATATATATATATATATATTGATTTTATGAAATCAAAAATAGAAAGAGAAAACGTGAAAGTACCTAGCAATGAAATAAAATATTAATAAAGTGATTGTTTTGTTTCTTACTGGTTTAGAAAATATACAGCTGTTCAATTTAAAATAAGTTAGTTATGATTAATCTCAATCATTTAACTATTTTATAAATTACTTCATTTTACTTTGCTTTCATAAACTTATGTTTACTTGCATTTGCCTAAAATTATTGAATTTACAAAACATATTAGTGAATAAAAGAAGACACACATTGAAGTTTATCTTTTCTAAATCTCATAAATTAATGAGGAAAATAGATTACTTTGTAAAGTTTCAAAAATGTAGAAATAATTGAAGTTTTTTTTTATTTTATATCAGATATTTTCTTAGCTTTTGCTCAACTTCATAAACTTTCCTTGTCATAATCTAAAAAAATTTAAGAAACATTGCTTGATAGCTTAATAAAAGTATTAAAAATGAATCTATAAGCATTAAGCAATAAATTAAATTTTAAAAAATGATAGTGAAAAGTTGAATTTCAAAGAGGAAAAAGAACAATGATAAAAATGTCTTTAGAGTAATAATCATTGTTTAAACTAACACACCACCTTATTTAAATATTTATTTCGTAGATCAAATTTTTAATTCTATAATTGTAGGATTACAGATGTACAATGACAAAGTATCTGTTTCGAAGATAAATTTATTAACATCAAAACAACAAAAAAACTAGTTTTGCACTTAATATTCAGTTGTATTTTTTATGTATTAATATATCACAGTTTAAATTAAAAGCTGAATATAAAAGGACACATTTCATTATCAGCTTTTAAGTTTTTCATTATATAATATACATTGTGTTTTTAAAAATTCTAAGATATGTGTTTTATTTGTATTTATGTTTCTAACGGACAAAATTTTTAAATCATCTTTTTCAAAAAAAACATTTTTTATTACAAATTGTTATAATTTCATTTTCATTTAATTATTAGAATTGATAGAGTCATTAATATATTTTTTAAATTATTTGAGGAAAACAAATAACAATTCTTATTCACCTTAAAGATAAGTCAAATCACTCTGCTATCAAAATTGCAGTTTATGTCAAAATCAGATTAATAAGTTGTATAATACGCCTAATTAAAATTTACTTAACACTTAAAATGAATTAATTAAAAAGTAGTTAATCATTTTTTGATGATTTACATCTATTTTTAATGAAATACTCACATACTTAAAAATGATTCCTTACCTACCTTAACATTAATCGTTTTGAAATACTCCGGTAAAAAATTATGTAAGTGGATTCACTTTAAATATTTATTTAATAATTCAGCATTTTACATTTTTTATTACCTGCGTATCTTAATAAAATATTTTGTCTTAATTTAGGCATAAAATTTCTTGTAGTTCTGAAATAACATGAGATGCAACTCCCACATTGTAAGAATATTCTTTTATACTCTGCAAAATCATTATTTTTGGAAGTAAGCAAAAAAGTATCAGAATATAATTAAGAACTTGAGACATAATTAAAGACATGACAAACTCTAAATTCTGCCTGAACACCTGGTACATCTTTATTTTTGGGCACAATTTACCGACAAAGTATTTTCATAAAGTGATATTAAAATATAATTAATAAAGGTTAGACTTTAAACTAAGCACTTTTAAAAATAATTAAATTATAAGTAGTGAAAAAAAGTACTATAAATTAACACTGAGATCTTTTAAAAATTATAAACTAAGTGATAAATAACCCCAATAAAGTTAAATATATTTCATTCAGTTTACAAGAGGATTTATGAAATGTTTTTGTGAACTGTAACTGTAAATAAATTTTCATATTTGAAGTTATAATTCACTTAAATTTATTATGTGAGTTAGTTATTCGAATTATACATATCATTTTATTCAAATAATTGTAATTTAAACAAATATTATTAACGGAAAAATAATAAAAAATTTAGCTGTTTAATAATTATCATATTTTTTAAGAACATGATCATAAGATGTTATAAAAACTTTTTTTAATTTATTTTTATTTCTAATGCCTGTCTAGAATTTCCACCTATTAGCACTATAAAGGGCGAAAGTGATGGCAACTTATACAGTGGAATACTCAGTAAGTGCGCCATCGTTGCCTCCAAATCGGATCTTATAGACTATAAATTATTATAAGTAATCACATTCAACTATATTTAGTATTTTGAGATAAAATATGAAAAGTTTTTAAATAAGCCTAGCATTTTAAATATAAATTAACAGTCTTTCACTTCTTGCTGTTATCAATATTAATCACTTCAATGGACATTAGAAAGCGAAAAACATAAACCGATAATTTGAATATTATATTTATTAAATACTAGAACGATACTAGCTAAAGTATTTCTAATTTTAGTTAATGCAATATTAATTATATTTCATTATGCTAAGAAACATATTTTCAGATGTCAATAAATAATATTTTGTCAGCGTACACAAGATGGCATTTGACTGCTTAAAGCACATGAATTCAGTTTAATAATAGGTTAGCTTCATTTCCGTTATTATCAGTACCTTTCATTAAAAAACCATCAATTTCACTGGAATGCTTTAAATCTATGAGAAATTGACGTCACATTCTAAATTTCAGTCTAATTAGCCCTCGTGAGTGAAAAATGATAACAGAAAAGTAAATAAATGAAACAATAAGTATTTTTCTTTTACAAGAAAAAGAGTGTGTTTTGCTTTTCAAAAATTTTCTATGAAAATAAATAGTCTATGCGATAATAACCAAGTAAAATCAACCTTTTGCCTATACTTCCAAGAAGATACACGTAAAGCAAACATGAAAAATTTGATTCCTTTCATATTTCAATATTTGTTAAAGTATTTTAAGTTGTAAAAATCATGGAACTTTTTAATAACGTATAAAATTTACAAAATTGTTTCGAAAACCATTGAAATAATTTTTAAATATTCACTCATATTTTAAATATAATACTTACATGATCTATTTTCTGATATTGATTCGAAATCTTATAGCAAAGAAAAAAGAAGCTATTAATTTAGCAATTAATTATAAAAAGCAACGACAGACAGATTTTGCCCTGTTGTCTTTTGCATACATGTCTGTTGGAGTGAGTGCTTGAGATTTTTCTGAGTTTTCTATTTTGCGACATGTGAATACAGACAGACATCTTTAAAAGAGTCTTCTTCAAAGATAATTTATGTATGGATGCTAAAATTCCTTACAAGGACCTTTGTTGATTACGCTATCCATAATATGGTGTCAAAAACTATTAAGCGATACTTATTTTAATTAATTTACTTTAATTAATTTTACTTTATTTTAATTTATAATAATAATAAAAATATTTATTTTAAGTAATCATTATTAATTAATTAAGAAAATTTAATCTAGCATTTCTTTAAGTCCTGTAAATTTGTTTAGCGGAAGGTTTCTTAAGATGGAAAGAAATTCATTCTTTTTTTAAAATTATTTAAGTCCAATTGAAAATATTTAAGAATAATCAAATATTTTCATTTTTATACCACAAAGAAAAATGGAAATTTTTTTATCTTGATAAACTGAATAATCAAAGATTGTGAATAGTGAGAATAATATTTGGGTTTGTATCTTCTGAGTTAAATTTTATCGTGTATAAGAGGAGTGGGCTATGTACACTAAGCTGAAAATCTAATACAAAAAGTTTTTTAGTCTATTCTTAAAATAGAATAGAATGGAAAAAGAAGGAATAAAAAAATAAATTTAATCTATTTATCAAAAATAAACGTGTATTAATGTATAATGAACCTATTATTTTTTGGGATTTCTTCCTTGATCTTCGCTGTTTTGATATTGGACTTCAATCTTACTTACATCTCCACTTACAGAAATAGGTATGCTGTCTATTTCTGTTAGAACTGTATTATATATATGTCATAAATGAGAAGACTAGAGACTTTTTCGATTTATATGTTTGGTAGCTTATAATAAAATTTTGACTTATCTAAAAACTGAAATTAGAAATGTTCATTGGCATATGACTCAGGGGAAGATAAATTCTCTTTTGAAATACCATAGTTAACGAAAAAAATATAATACATGCTATGCACTTTAAATGCAATAATTGAAATTAACTAATTACTCGAATTTATCAATAATTTACTTTAATATTTGTAAATATATAACAAAAACGTGTACCAAAGAAAACAGGATATTAAATTACTTAAATACTTTATAAGGCATAATTATTCCCTAGTAAGTAAAATATAAAGTAAAAAAAATAGCATTTCTTGTGATTTTTGGATTTAGGTATCAAGAATTAAAAAATCATGATCATAAAAAATCATGTAAAGTCCATTACTTTCATATATTTACTTTAAATTTGCATTGCATAGTTCTCATTTACGTAAAGTAGCAGGTTTGATACTTGACTCGGCAAAAGACATTCGAACTCAGTTGTCTTAAGTTGTGTATTAAGTGCACACATCTCTTTCTTATTGTTTCGTGGGACGAAAAGGAAAATAAAATCATGTATTGGTCTATCCAGCTATCAGCAAAATTATAATGCAGTTGGTGGAATTTAGCGAATTTGGCTAGCATAAAATAGATAGTAGGAATTTGCACAAAAAAAAATACTTGAAACATGTATAAAACATTGTTCAAGTATTTTGAAATTATGAAGTAACTACTAATTAAAATATTATACATTTAATAAATATAATATTGAATTACCCTTTAATAATTAAACTAATTGGTTAAGCATAGGAGATATGATAATATCCCTTAAATTAAAGCTCTCATGAGCTAAAGTTTGATAATGAAGCTATAAGATAATTAAAAATACTGTAATTGTAATTGTAATTCTTTTGGTTGGTTTGTAATGTAATTCTTTTGGTTTTAAAAGAATGATAATAACCGAACTTCACTTTAAAAAATATATTTCTGGTGTATCTCAGTAACAAATTTTTACAAATATTTATGAATACATTAAGAACAACAATTTTAAAAAACTGATTAAAAATAAATATTTAAAATTTTAGAAGAAAGTAAATGTTTTGTAATTTCCAAAGATTTTTCTCCTTCTACAAAATATTAATTCATTATATTCATCCATACGTAAATCGTTGTGTGTTAAAGAAAAGAAGTTTAATTTAAGAAAACACCACGTTTAATTAGGGATTATATTTTAGTATAACTTTAATCCATTTATAAAATTTTGAATTATCTTTTTTTAATTTAACCAATCCTATACGGTTTGGTTAAATTAAAAAAGCATTGAAGTTTTTATTATTCAATTTATAAAGTTATTTTAAGAGAATAATTTTTTTAATTTAATTAAAAATTCAAAATATCAAAAGAGTTGTATTTTAAAGAACTTTTTAGTAAAATAATTTTATGTGTAACTTAAATTTTAGATATTTGACTCATATTTTGAAAATTATTCTGCATGAATAATTAATACTTCAGAACTACAAATTAAAATGAATATTTAAATAACGTAGCCATTTCTTAGTAGAGAGGAAATATTGTTGAAACAATTTTTACTCTAAATACAAAAGAAAATTATTTATATATACTTAAAATAGATTCTAATTCACTAATAACATTCACCTCTCTAAAGTTAAATTTCAACCTAGGAATTGTTGAACTGAAGTACATAATGCCTAACATTCGAAAACCAATTCGTCTTAGATTGTATTATTATTAACACTGCATAACATATCTAAATAAATATAATATACCTCTTTGTACTTTTCTGTATCATACGTAAAAAAAAATTTAAAATTAACAAAAAGCCCATAAAATTCTTAAAAATTCATAAAACCCGAAAACTAAAATACATAACTTATGAGTTATGCATCGATAAATTAGGAAATTTTTTAGATACGAAAAAAATTCAAATAACGTGTACTGGATGTATTTGCTCTAGAACGGACCGATCGTCCAGCAATCGACTTTCCTCAAATTATGTACCAAGTTTTATAAGGTCTGTCACAGTTGAAGATCCTTTTACTGTCTTTACATTTTTCTAAAATTGGATTTAACAGTTAGTGATTCCTGGTTTATGTAAAACAATTACTCTAACAATGCTTTATATTTTCCACTCAGCATCAAAGATTGCACTTAAAACCTTACAATACTGAAAACATGCAGTTATGCATTATCCTGTTAAATCAAAGTGTCTCGCAAAGCTCCAATAATTGGTATTGACACCTACTTTAATACAGCAAAAATATAAAGGCCTCCTTTTAAAAGGCTGTAAATAAAAATAAAATGTGGTCACGATGTGCATTCAATATAGCATGCTATACTATCATTCTATCTTTTAGCGTTGAATTTGTGTTGGCGATGAACGCTATTCCCTGTGCCACTAAACATGGATACCGCCATACGATCTGTAAGAAAAATCCTTATTGATTTGAAAGCAAAACATCATTCTATTACTGTGATTCCAGTTTTTTAATTTATCTCACCATTGAAGATGCTCCAGTTTATAATGTCAATAGTTTATAATGACTATACGATCTATGAAAGACATACAGTTTATAATATGTTTTTATTCGTTAGTATTAGAGTTATAGAATCACTAAAAGATTTAACTTTTAGTAATCCAGAGATTTTTTATATAATAATGCAGATTAAAAAGCCTTACATTAGCTTTAGGTGTCCACTATGCGGTGTCAAAACATCGCATTATACTATGAATACTGGCATTATACTAGGAAATACTGGAGGAGTGAGCTGCAAATAAATCCGTTTCTTGATCAGTAGTCCATGGTGTGATGTTATAGTATTGCAAAATCGAATGTGTAATATCTCTGTCATCTCATGATTAATCATAGGAAATTGTCAGATTCTGCATGTCGTTTATTATGATCCCCAGGAATCTAAAAAATTTCATATCCACATGATACTGGAAACCATAATTCACACTCACTATAGACAACGATCCGGCTGTAATAGAATTCTGACACTTGCTCATAAATATTTCTTCTAATTATTCAAGGCATCACACGATATTATAAGAAATCTCTGACCATCCAAAGCGACTTTTGATGGAGCAATTCACTGCACAATTATTCTTTTATACAGTTATTTAGATACCATTTCTTTCTTCCACATTATTAATATGAGCTTAAATGCTAATCGTTTGCATATTCTAATCCCCTTTACCATTCATGTGATTTTGACATTCATTCATCCATGATTTAAATGGCTAACAGAAAAAAAAGTATTTTTTGCAATTAAAATGATGTGAATTTTTTATAAAAAATAAAAAGTAAATCTGTAGTTTAGTGTCTGCAGATTTTATAGTTTAAATATTTTCTTTCTTTGAAGATATTTAACGCAAATTTGACCATAATTAGTGATGGAAGAAGAACAATGAAAGAGTGT
>JAPDSC010104191.1:34813-54420 GCA_026290005.1 Latrodectus geometricus
TTTTTGATATCAATAAAATATTGGCCCTGAACCAAACAACATAAATGAGCCCAAACTTAATAACAAGCATTGATATTGTAATAAATTCCTGAAACGTATTCCAATTTGTTAAGCAAAAATAACAATATATTAAAAATAATCGTTAAAATAAGTTTAGCTTCAATTCCTTCAAACAACTGTTATTCTGATTTAGACCAGCGAAACAACAGTTTTGATTATTAACAAATGCATAAGTTTTACGATATGCATTACTAGAAAAGACATATATTAAAATAATACTTTATCACATTTATGAATTCTAATAAAAAAAATATGTTTTAGATAAAAATGAATATTTTGATTAACATAATTAGTTTATCAGTAACATAATACCATTTTAACTTATAAAATATTATTTAAAAAATTTTCATGACCCGTAAAAAGAAATAATGAAATCTTGAAGAAATAAATTTTCAAACAAGCAATATATCAATTATAAGAGAGATTTCCAAGGATAAAAATGCTAGCATCGAGTATTTGAAGTGTTTACACTATGCCTTGGGGTCGTGAATGGAACTTCTATCTCGAAAAGAAATCTCAGAAGGAGTCGCATTCAAAATAAAAGAGAGCCTCCAAGGAATTCCTTTCATCAGGAGATTCAAAATTCCTTGTGATTTATTCATTGAAAACGAAACCCATTCAGAAGAGCTCTTATCGATAAGACTAAGATATAAGAGATTCCTACTAATATATTTTGTGGAGCTAAAAAAGAAATACAAAGTACTTCTTTCATGTAAAAAAAATAACTTGATTCTTAGAAATCTAACTTATAATTTGAGGAGCATCTTTTTTATAGTTATAGAATCTTAACGAAAAAATAACCTATCTTATTATCAAAAGATTTCGTGTCATAGAATATAAAATAAATAATCAGAAATTCTGCATATAAATATGTTTAATATATAATGCAACAAAATATAACATATATAACAAACAAAACGGTGCCTATAGATATATAAACAACTTCCAAAAGCTAAGGAACAACTGGTTTTTTTTGTGCCTAATTTGCGAATAAATTAATATAGAAACATAAAAGGCAGATGATATGAGAAAAAATTAGTAGTATATTAATTAAACATCGAAGTTTACATTCGCAATTGTGTTTACATATAAACATATGTACTTATATAGAAAGAAGGTTAAAAATTATAAAACTGTTTTCTTTAAATTGAATTACAAATATAATATACAATTTTAAATTAAATTAACTTGGTTTAAGTAAAGGCAATATAAAGTATGCGTTCAATATCATTTATTAATATTTAAAAGTACCAGATATTTTATCAACACTTTCAAAATTTTCCTTCTTAATATCTGACACAAAATTATAAGATCACTAGGTAAAACTACTTTTTGTTGCAGTAGTAAAAAAATGCTGAGATCCACATTAATTTTCTGTTTAGTTTTAAATACACGGCTTTTTGTTCATTTAATCAAGTTCTCGGGCTAGAAATAATTTATCCCTTCTTCCGCGATAACTACAGTTGGTACACAAAATCCTGTTGACGATTTTTCTCATATATTTGAGGACTCAAATGATCCTAAGTTTTTTATGAAATTCAGGTCTGAATTACTTCATTATTAAAACAAAGCCTCGGTTTTTTTCTTTTTAAAAATATTTTTTTGTTAATTTAAGCATATAGAAAATACTGTCTGGGTGAAATGCACAACTCAACTCTCCTAAAAGTGGATGAGAGAGTATATGAAACTTGGTATTTGTTGGTAACTTAAGTTAATTTTACCACGAACTAATATAAGATCATATCAAGTGTAAAAATTACCTACTTCACTTATCCTAATCCATTTATCTGTTGAGAAAACTTTTCATCAGAAAAATAATGTATTTTCAGGTAGCATCCTAGGTCATGACCTGATATGATACTGTAGTATTTTTTCCTTATAATGTTTCAACAATATTAGCTTTCTTTTTGCATTCTGAAAAGCAGAAATGAAGCTTTATGTGCAACAGACTTTTATATGAGATAAATTTACGGGTATTATATTGAGCGGACTGGATTTGTTTCACGTGTTTGAAAATACGTGTATTATAGTGAAATGTTAACTCTTTCTCTCTATATCCAATATTTTATATTTTCCATAAAAATTTCATTTATTTAAAATAAGAATAGCAATTTTAGAGTTTATAAGAATCTTATTTATTACATTTTCTTTTTTTAAAAGTCTTTAAAAACATTTTTTAAGCTTCTCACTCAGATAATTCTTTTATATGCGGACTTGGAAATTTTCTCAGAAAAATAAAAATTCTAATTAAGTAGTTTATAGTACTATCATTTCGACTTTTTATGATTCACACTTACAATTTACATACAAGTTTAAGAAGAAAATAAGAATTTTGAACAAAAGAATTAAGTATTTTCATATTTATATAACATCAGGATTTTAAAAATGTATTTGATATAGAAAAATAATTTCTAAATAATAATAATTAAAAGAAATAACTTTTTCATTTGTTTATTATATAAAATATAGTTTAATTCAATTACTTTATTTTCTTAAAATTGTTCATTTTATATAGTTTGTTATTAAAATGGATATTATTGGATATCTTATTATTATGTAAAACACTGCACATGGATATGAGTTAATGTTTTCAATTGGGTTATGCATCCCAAGATAAAGCAACATTTTTTACATTTAGCAATAATTAAATAATATTTTTATTTTAATAACTGATAGTTTGATTTTATTTTCTGATGATAAAAAAATTAATATGACATTTTTCCATACTAATCATTGTTTCTTAAAATTTAAAATATTTTCCATTTACACATAGATATATATATACAGGATGTCACATAAATTTGTAAGGAATTTAATAATTCCTAAAAGCAGAAGGAGTTGGAATATGAGAATGCGGTTAGCACCAAACTGATTCCCACGAAAGGGGATTTTATTTTTCTGTTGGGAACCAATTTTAGTTCAAATTTTTGTCAATAGTTGGAGCTTTACGCATTGAAATCACAGTCAATATGCAAATCAGAGTTCTATAAAAGGCAGAGTATACGACTATCAACCCATATCTTATGACTCATGTTACTAGAGCATATGTTTGTTTCGCACTGTGATGTTAACGTTAGGGTATGCTGGTGGTAAAAAAATAATTGGTGAAGATTTTACCTCATACATGAATCACCATATTATGTTAAATGAAGGTTTTGTTCATAAAAAGAATGAAGAAAGGTATAGGTCTTATCACTGTTATCGAACCGTTCTGCCTAGTATGACGATTCAAAGAAACGGGATGTTTGTGTGATTAGTCTCACAGAAATGCAGCATGCTTATTAAAAGCCCATGTTTTATTTTTAGCTTCACAAAATTGATACTCAAAGAGAAAAATCCATGAATGAGGTAAATATCGAACGAGAAGTGATACAAGGTTCATGCATACCGAAGACATAGACATTCCGAATCCTTCATGATGTATTATACTTTTACGCTTACAAGTTGCTATCACTTCATCAGTTCTTACCCTGAAATGCAACTAAAACGGAGAATTTCATGAAATAGGCCTTCACAAAAATTTCTGAAGGTTCCAAATGGCTGCATAAGCTATTCTGGATTGATGAGACTCATCTTTCAATGTATGGGTTAGGCAATACTCATAGTTGTCAAATTTGTTCAAAGGAGAACCCGTGTGCCTTCACTGATGGTAAGCTACACTCTTGACGTGTGACAATTTGGATGGGATTTACTGCATCTACAATTGTGGGTTCTTTTTTCTTTCCAATACATAAGTCCAATACAAAAACAATCTGGAAGACATGCTCAGTTAATGCAGAACCTTAATTTAAAATGCTATTGGCAAAGTTGATACCGGGATTTATTGGAACGTAATCTCCTTCACACAGTAACATTGGTGCAATACGGCGCAACCCCTCTTGCATCCTTCTTTAGGCAGTTTCTGATAAGCCCATTTGATTGGAATGAGTGATCAGCAGTTATTTTTAAAATAAATGGCCCTTCGCTCTCTGTCACTAGTTGGTTATTGGTTGATGGGTTGCATAAAATTCAGATTGTACTGCAGTAGACCATCTTTTTAGTGGAGTTAAAGGGCCCCATTCACTACGAAATCTCTATGAATGCATCTCAATATGATACATGCTATGTTCTCACTAAGTTTCAAAGAGTACGTTTGTAAGCTAGTGGACATGTAGAATAATTACGGCTGTGGTATGCTTGTAAATATTTTTCTACTGCTAATAAATGTAAGTTTAAACGAAATTATGTATACTACAAACCTCATTCACATATTCTAATTACTTCCAATATTATTAATTTTTAAAGAATGTATGAGTTTATCTAATTATATATAATTTACATTTTAGAATAATATTATAATAAATCTCTGCTTTATATAATTAAATATATATATTTTTCCATTGTTTACGCACTCACTTTATATGTAATTTCAACCATTCTTTATTTCAACTTTAAAAATCAAATTCCTCTCTACGAATCCCTTTAAAAGAATTACTGCAATTTTTTTTCCTAAATATTTTTACTCTTTTTCCTCATCACTACTCAAGCGAATGACTTCGTGAAAAAGATAGAAAATTATGGTTACTTCTTCGTAAAAATAAAATAGTAACAACGATTTTGAGATTAGAGAGATTGCCGCCCCAATTTATATTGTTTGCAAACAGCTCTGTTTCAATTTCTTTTTTTCCTCATTTTCTTTTATTTACTTCACCTTTTATCTTATTTTAAAAGAGAAATTTAGAAAGGGAATGCCAATTCTAATATGATAGAAATTTGTTGGAACAAAGTTTTTAATTTACAACTTTATATAATTAATAAAATCATTTATTTATATTATTACTTATGGATTACACACTTTCAATTTTAATATTTTTATTACATATATTCTTTACATGAAATACTTCTTATTTTACCAAATGATTTTTATTGGCATCTTGAACCTGGATTCCTAATGGTAAAATAATATTTTATTTTTCGATGGAAGAATAAAGCTGAAAAATCAATTATGGTTTAAAGCATAGTGTTTATTTCTATATATACGCATAAACTCACATAAAGTATCCTAAATCATTATAATATTATTTAATAAAATGCTTCAATCCTGAAAATTGTTTTAAATTACTCATAAATGAATTAATCATTAAAAATTTTATAATTTGCTGGACTATTATATAACTGGGACATTTTTAACAGAAAATATTATCGTATCAAAACTTTCGTTCTTAACCATTCCCAGAAGAGAATAATACAATTTCAAAATGAATTCTATGTGTTTTCAACATTCTCTTGCGAAGAAGTCTTAATATTATAGATAATTGATTTCATTATTTTTGTGTCTAGTGACTACAGTATTAATTGTTCATTGTTTATTTACAATATATAGGTATTTTACTTTTAAGTATTTCTAGTGAACATACTATTTATTTTATTTTCATATATTGTTGTATTTGTTATAAATCAAATTCTTCATAACAAATACAATATATATGAAAATGCATTCCTCTGCTATCTTTTTACAGCTAATGCAATGAATTTATAGTTTATACCTGATCATTCGTATTCTTATTTAATTTGTGTTTTTTAGTGAAAAATATGTTTCTAAACTTCAGAGATCTCACTTAGATACGAAGTGAAAAAACAAGTATTAAATTATTACAATAGAGCTGACAAATTCGATATTTTTTTCTGTTCGGTTTACTAAGATAAATAAAAACTAAAAGATTTAAGTGATGATTTTCAGGATAAAATTTCTATTCAAACACAAAGATATGAAGTATCACAGTTCGACACTTAAAAGTATATACATCGTAAAATAATTTAACGACATTTTCTCGAAACGATGCTTCAAATATCGAAATATCGAAATTCGAAATATCGAATCGAATTCAATATCGAAATAAAATCTTCGAATAAAGTATCTAAAAAATTTTAATGTGTCGAATGTTTGAAACTGTTTTTGTAGTTATGAAGCTATTAAATATTGAATCTGGAATTATTTTAGCAGGAATACATAAATGACTATTTTAATAAGAAAGAGAACCAAGCACATTTATTTGTTTCAGGCGAGAAAAATTTGAGAGTGGAATATGTTATATCTAACTGAATAGTATTGTAAAATTTAGAGGCAATCAAATAAGCATTAATAATCACAAATAAAAATTTCGTTTGTAATAAAGATTTCTTTTTTCGAGATCATTTTTCAAGATTTCACAAATACTGTAATAATGATTTCAAAAGGAAATTTAATTTTGTTTTAAGTTTGACAGAAACCAACATTGCTGTATAAATTTAATTCAATTGTGTGTTTTCATTCTCAATTCAGTTCAGACACGTTTTGGTGAACTGACAAGATAAAGATTTTATTTACATATGAGTTTATTTACAATCTATGTAAAAATTGCTATAATTATCCATTTTAAGAAAGATAACAAGGTAAATGTTAATGATATTTTTAAAATTGAAATTTAAAGAATGGTGCAGAGTTTTCTTCAGAATGATGTGTAATATATCTTTGATTTAGAAAAGCTTGAACTTATTTTATAAAAATGCATTTTTTATTTTATTACAATAAGTTTATATTTTCCGAAAATAAACCATATTCGTTAGCTATCATACCGAAAATGACTGAGATTAGTGTTGAATCCATAGTTTAAAAGAGTCGTATGTTGATTGAAAATGATTCTAATATGAATTAAACCTATTTTTTGTCATTAAAATATTGTAAGGATCTTAATCTTCATATGTTAAGATGTGGAGAAGAAAATGAAAAAGGTTGGAAAAAGACAGATGCTTATGTTACATAATTTTTGGAAGAGCTGAAGTCAGTGATAAAACTCTTGATTACACTTAAGCTCAAATTTTTAGCTTCAAATTCCTTTCATAAAAAAAAATTATGTTCGAACTCCTATATTTCAGGGCTCCTAATTTCGCAATAATAGAACTTTAATTTATGATAGGAAAACCCTAAAATCGTTTTCAAATCATAAATTGAGAATATTCCATATTTTCCTTTTCATTAGCATTAGATGACTCTCATGAAGCTTAAGAAGTTTGAGTAGAATTATCAACAAAAGTTAAGATAGAAAATATTTATATATATTATGGGGTTAAAACATTCGTTATTGATTAGGTGAAGAAGTGGGCATGCAAAAGTGATTGAAGTCTATCGATATTGGTGGAAAAGAATGTTTTGAGGACGCATTTAGTTACATAAAATCTTTTAACTTTGATATAAAAAAATATATTTTCTACTTAATGATAAATTTAAATTGAAAAGCCTTATAATCTTTTCATTTAAAACTAGTAACTTTTATTACACTATAAGATTTAAAAGTATTTAGTTTGACAGATTTATATTTGAACGGTTGTATATCTTAAAGTCTTTAAAATTTTGAATTGAAATTCTTACCATATCAGTAAAATAAGCAATTAAAGTAAAACATTAGAGAGCAAGTGCACCATTTTTAACTATCTCAAGTAAATCATTTGGATAATTTCATGTAAGATATTTTAATGATCTATTAAAATCATTAGTTTAAGAACATAAGGAAAAATTATCTTTGAAATTTTGTTTGCAAAAGTGAACTAAACAGCTAAGTTTATTACAATATATAAACTAATAATTTCTTGTTTAACTTTGATAACAAATAGCATTAGATTCGAATCCTCTCGTTGTAAGACAAATATATGAGAAGAACTTTTCATAATTAGTGATCTATATTCTAGTGTCCCAAGGAAAAAAAACATATAAAATTCTTTACAACCCACCTTGGTTTATATCATGCAGAAAGCAGAAATGCAACTCTCACTTCTCAACAATGGCTGGCGTTGAATTCAGGATCTTCCCTTCCAAGGAACACAGTCCTACTAATTGGATCATGGTATGCTTAATTGTATGTAGTAGTACAATATCAAATAAAAAGACCCTACAAGAAAATTATGATTATTTAAAAATACGAAAATATATCAAATTTAAAAATTGAATCCTCCAATATTGCTGTGAATAATGTAAGTTCAGTAAAGTTTATTACCTTGATAAACGATCTCTATAAAAGATATATAATTAAGTAGCTAATATTCATTTTCAACACTTATTGTATTTGACAACATATAAAGGATAACCAAGCAACTGCAGGCTGAAAGGCATTTAGATACCTATTGCTTGTTTGCCTTCCTGAAACAATTTTCACTAAGTGTTTCCGAACTCAAGTGTCTCAAAGGGATATTTTGAATAACTCACATCCCAACAGAACTTGCATGTAGAAATTCAAAAAGAGTAATACTTAGCTTCCTCTGTTCAACAATGGCTAAGAATGATCCCATATTCTTTCACACCGAAACGCGCACTGTCACAGTTAGCGGTAACACTCATCATATTGAATAGTCACCCATGTATGACTGAAATTTCTAGAGGAAGATTAATATTTGTTACCATTTGTACATTCCTACCTGGTTTTACTAAGCCTCAATTATTTTTAATTACAATTCTTCAAACATATGATACTTTGAATTTATAATTACATGAGTTCACTATCCTAAACTGCTTATTTAAATATACTATTGAAATTTAAAAACATGTTTTTAATTATTTCAGCTTTAAGATATTTTTAGATATGGCAATCTGATAGCAGAGCCACAGTTTCATTCAATATTTCTTACGAAACAATGTATTAGAATTATATGTGATTATGTATGATTCCCTATCTTCTGAAAATTTGAATACGTATTTAATAAAAAATATATGCATCAATTTTCTTCTATCTTTACTATCCTGATAATTTATTAGCATTTCAATTTCACTTCCAGTACGGTAAGCAATACTATCTATTTTTTACAGATAAACAACTTTAATATTAAACACATCTTAATATTTTTACAAAAGTCTTTTTGCCATTAAAATACATAGAGGATTGAACAAAATATAAAAGCATTATTCATTGAAAGCGTCTTAAAAAGTTGTGAAACACTTAAGAAATTTATCTCAAAAATTGTAGAAAGGTTACATAGTTATTTGTAATAAAATAAAAAAAATATCCAAGATATAGCTGATGTAGAAAAATGAGACTACAATAAGATTATAATCAAAAAATCAAATAATCTAAGATGGCTACATTTTAAGCCCCAATTTATTACTCTATCGATTGACATTAATTAAATTTGCAATATTCCCTATTGCAAACACTTAACAATTATCAATATATCTATACTTGAAATATAAAATAATGCAATATAAGGTATTCCATATATAGAGTGCAGTGTTCATATTGTATGTAAATGTCATCAAGTTTGTAAATATTGCTAAAAAGTCTGCAAAGAATTTTACACTTTTTGTTAAGAAGAAGCAGTTTATTTTAGTCTTTTATTGATTATTGTTTATGATTAAGTTTATTTTATAATTAGACTAATTGTGAAAGAAACTATTTTGTAAGCAAGATATTTTTAATTATAAACCGATTATATACATACATATACCCTTTAACTACTTAAAATAAAATCAAAAATGTTAAAAGCACTATTATCATACTTTCATTAAATCATTTCTAATCAAAATTTCATGAATTTGGAAATTTGAAACAAAGTTATGAAGGAAAAACGTTTAAGAATTTGTATGTTAACCAATAATGTAGTTTTGATGGACTAAAAGAAAATTTAAAGCATTTTTTTAATATCACTTCATGAAATTAGGAATACAAGATGATTATACTGGGGAAATAAAATTATAATTAATTTAAGAAATAATGAAATTTACGTAACTTTTTTTTTTAAAAATTATAGATTTAATTATTTGTATTAATCAAAGTAATGTAAGTTGTCATACTTGAAAGTATCCATTTACATATTATAATTCAAATTTTAAGAGAACACGTTCAAATAAAAGCACTTCGTATTAACTTAATATCCTTTTAATGGTTACTAAAGCTTTTAAACAAATTAAGACACACATTTATGGAAGCTTAATTGCATTTAAAGATTACTTTGGAATGGAGATTGTCGGATAATAGATTTTTCCTTTTCTCTTGCATTTAAAAAATAAAGAATTTTTTTCTCAAATTAATTTATAAATTTTAAGCAAAACAACTAATTGATAAGAAATCCTAAATTTAATTTAAAGAAAATTACTTTATGCAAAAGGTCATTAAATACTTAATCATATTAAGTATAGAACAATATATATCTAATTTTTACCTTTATTTTGTAAAAAATTATAATCCTATAATAAGTAATGCAATGAAATTAACTTTATGGGAAAAAGCAATAAAACTTAAAAAAAAATATTATTTATTTAAATTTTTACTTAAAAGGAAGGGAATGAATCACAGTAAGTAAGAGTTTTTTATTATTTTTATTGGATATGATTTTAAGTTAAATATAATATTCTGTAGAAAAGAAAAATTATTTTGCTTTATATAAATGAACTAGATCAATATAAATTCAAATTATTTGAATTTTTTTTATTTTCTAACAATGAGAAAAACTCTAAAATTGTTATGGAGATATCATTTCTTTAATTTCATTTTTTTTTCAATAGAGTTTTATAAAAATATGCTAATGTTTATTTTATAAAATTCTATTAAAAAACATATAATGTTATTGATGAGATGTTATTAAGCAAACATGTAAATATGTTTAACATAATCATATTTACACTTTGTGTTATGTTCTATGTTTATCATAAAATCTAATGCGAAGTAATTATATTCGTATAGAAAAATTATGTAAATAATGATTTTTTTTCCTTAAATAATCTTTAGAAAGAGAAAATTTTATTGGAAATTTGAAAATATACCTTTAGTATATACGTTTTACTTGAAAAATTTTAAATCTAATTTTCTTCTGCGAAGTATTAGCAATTGTGCCCTTTTAAATATATTAAAATAACACAAATATTTTTTATTATATTTAGGGATAATAATTTAAATATATTCTTAGATTCTTATAAAAAATTTGCATATAAAACAATAATATTGATTTTTAATTGAATATATGCAGAACAATTATTATTGAACGACCCTATTCATGTACCTATCACAAAAAGGAATTGCCAAAAAATATGTAAAAATTCTGTTAAATCATTAAAATGTACTCCAGCAGAGAATTTGCAAATCCTGTATTCCATTAAATTCAATTATGAGCCAAAAGTTCATTATAGTGGCAGTAACAAGAAATTCTAAAAAGATTTCAGCAAAATGGCTTTAAATTTAGCTAAAATCTTGATTTTTCTTCCATTAATATATTCTTTTAATAATTTATCAACTAGAAGATACAGGCATTTATGTCAGCTGAACGAGAAGTCCAGACAAGTTTTGCATACCACATAATTCTCGCAAAGTTTAACTGAAGAATCAAATTGTTTTTTGCCCAGTGTGGTAAGAAAGTTTCCTTTCTTTCTTTCGGACTGTGCTCTGAAAAAATTGCCATTACCTTAAAGAAAGAATGAAGTTCGATCAAAGACGCTTACTATACCGTTCACTCACGATAGGTCACGCTTTATCTAGATATTGATCTTAAGAAGTGATCACGAGGAAACCTTGTAAAATGAAAGTATCGAAGAAAACGGCTCCAAGATTTAAATCCCCACTAAACCCATAACATGCAGTCAAGTAATCAGAATGCAGTGGATGTGGTTGAAGAATATTCAGAGGGAAAGCACGTCGTTCCAATAAGGTGCTTTCCCTCTAAATGTCCAGTTAAGTCTAAGATATTTTTATCCTTCACATCTCCTTCAAAAAAATACGCTTCATGTGACCCAAAGTATTGTATATTGTATGGCATGTAATACAAAATCAATATAGCTCTCTGAATTGAGAAAGCTTGGCATTATTGGAGTATATTAAGTGTATAATATTTCTTGCCCAGTCTACATGAAATGTTAATGAAATACTTCCATGTTCTACTTGATTATTACTTTTCACTGAACACATTTGATTAAAGATAGAATGGCAATTCAGCATTCGCAGAAAGAATGTGTAGCAATAACTCGTTTAATTTTTTCAACACTTGTACAGAAATTTATCTCCAGAAAACGCGGAGCAGCTTTGTAAGTGTTGCGTTACATTTTGTATATTTTGCGTCAAAAATAATATCTATTTATATTGGAAATATTTCAAAGCCAAGTGATGTGTTTTTGACAGCTTCCAGTGAAACTATTAAAGAAATTGTTATCACTTCAGCTATGTTGAATAGGCTTCTAAAGGTAAAAAAACAAACTAGTTTCATTGAATGCAAAATAATTTTAACTTATATTTAAATAACTTTCACTTATAATTGAGTATCCACTAGCTTAACTAATATACAGCATCTTTAAAAATACACATAAATAATTTTTATATATAATGTTCTCTTTAATTGCATATAACTGTATTTTAAACAGCGCATCACATAATTATATATAGTTACTTTTAATAAAATTAACTCATAAAGAACAAAATGAATCAAATTTAGTTAATATAAGTATCATAAATTACAAGAAAGCATATTTTTCAATAGAATGGATTACAAATTTGAAATACCAAGGCTTTTATTGTGGTTATAAATGTTTATATTTATGTCTATTTCTGCCAATGGAAGCCTCTAAAACCGCTAACCTGTTCATAATTTTGACTACAATGAAAGTTATGCATTCTTGAACTAAGCTGGTACGTCATACCACACCAATTGATATCACGAAATACAATAAAGAAGATTACAAAAGATTACTAAGGATCCAAGTCTTCTCATTATTGTGATATTCAGCAAAATCCGTTACCTTTTATCTATGAGAATGACATAAATCCTAAATAGGCTACTGCAGCCTCTAAGTTTTCAATATCAGCTACTATCATAGGGATGTTAATTAAAACACGTATAAAATTTGAAATTTCTTAAGAAAATGTAGACTTTTGAGTTATTCATGCTAAAAAGTGGTAGCATGTATTACCTTTTTATTTTTATGAAAAAGTAAAATCTAACCGAATAAGTACAATTTTGTCCAATGTCACTTAACGAAATAATTCTGTCTGACTTCCAAGTACTTAATTATGCACAAATGTAGAATATTTGTTCCGATAAATGTTATTTGCATAAAATAATTAGAATATGAGTTAATATTCCTTTACCAATATATTCGAAAATGTATAGTTGGCAGAACTAATTACTTTTCTTTTACATCCTGCTAAGTACTCGAGCTGAAATTCCAATGAGAAAAATGAACTCTTATGAAAAATGAGGAAGATTTTAGCATTCGAAATATTTACTCTCATCCTTAAAGAACGATGTGAAATGCTCTCGATTCAAAAGATTTTCTTTCTGATGAAACTCATTCAAAAGGAAAATTGTTCTTGTGGAATTGTTTTCAGCCAAAGAAGAGCTAATCTTTGCAAGAACACTCTATCGAAAAAGAATTCCTCAAAGAAGAATATTCAAATTTGAAACTGACAACAAAGAGATGAATTACTAATTTTTTTGCAGTTTTAATAAGATAGTTAATAACTGTAGTTAGCAATAAAACCTGAGTTATTTTAAATGACATATTTCGCAGCTCTTCAGTAATAATTTAAGTATAAATTTTGCAGTTTTTTAGTGACAAAATTTGCACGTATTTATAATTTCATTAATTAAAGTATTATCAAATGAAAATATTTCAAATGCATTCTTTTTCTTGTTGTAAGAAAAAAATCACCTCTGATGCCTAGCTTTGTAAATATGACTTTGTAAAACCAATATGACTCATAAATTCAGGAAAAGTTATTTTTCTAGTTAAGGGTATTAATATTTACAAATAACTAAAGAGTTTTGAAGCATTCACTACAATTTTTTGTGAACATTTATTGCATTTATTTTTCGCTATTTTTGTACATAATTTTCTTATGAAAATATATTCTCAGCATATAAACTTTATAATAAACTAATTTCTTATAGCAATATTAATGTAAAACTATATTCAATTTTACATTAAAAAAGAGGAAAATAGTAAATAGTCCCATTGTGTTAAATAGTCTTCTAAATAATCAAATTGATATTTATTAAACAGAGATATAATATTCATAAAAACTTTCTTAAAAAATTTAAGAAATATTGACTGATTTTTTAAATTTTAATAAATGTAATTGTATGAAAAAGGATATAACTGGAATAGGTTTATCAATTCTACACATAAGAAGTTTGGATATAAATTCTATTTTCTTATTATAATATAAATTCTAATGTAATAATAAAAAATTAATATCCTCTTTTGCATATTTAATAAATTTAAAAAAGTTCACTCATATTATATTAAGAAAATCCAGAGAAAGTATCAAAAAATTGATTTTAATTTCTTAACAAATGACATTTACTATAAGTTTTATTTTATTTGTTTTGTTGACAGGATATTTCTTTTTGATATAAATACCTAATTAGTTTACTTTTATATTATATTTATACACAAAATTAAAAGTGAACTTGTATAAAAAATGTATATTTTTTCTTTAAATTGTCTATAAATTTTAAAATAGAAGACTGATACTAGAAATCACAATAATGACATATATAGTAAAATACATTTTTAAAACAGCCATGATTTTGATTTTCATTTCTTTTATAAAGAAATAAAAAGCAAAATATATTATCTATAAAATCTATAAAGAAATAAAAAGCAAAATCATGGCTGTTTCAAAAATGTATTTTACTATATGTGTCATCATTGTGATTTTGTAGTCTTCTATTTTAAAATTTATATTCCTTTAAAAAATTTATAGAAAGAAAATGAGCATGATTTGTAAATTCTATTTGATCAAAAAATAAAAGTGGATTCATTACACCAGTCCCCTTCGAATGACAGTGTAGAACTTGGAAAAACGTTTCGTTTCAAACGAACTTATCTCAAAAAAAAATATGGGTCTAAATATCAACTGCTATAGAACAGAATATCGCTTAGCAGATTAGTTTTGATTCAATAAAAAGTTTGTCCGAAAAGGAAAATTAAATTTCGTGATTTTTATGAAATGAAGGATGAATTTCAGGGTTTTCTAAGAAGTATGATGATAACAGTTCACGTACTTTACTGGCTATAGCATGATCTGACTAAATTTTTAGAGCTTATTAGTAGAAGTAATAAGTATATAAAATCATGTTTTTTTTTCCTATTTGTTGTTTGATTCTGAATTAATAAAAAAATTCTGAAAAATAAAATTTCATTACTAGTTTAGAAGTTTCAACTTAAAAATATAAATTATTATTTGCAAATGATATTCTAAATAAAAATGCTTGTTATAATTTTAAAGTTTACTATCAAAATTTATTTTCAAACTAAAAAAATTATTAAAATATTTATTTATCAATAATGGGTATCTACTTCCTTAAGAAAATAAAATAACAGAATAAGATTTTAATAAAAATATATTGATAATTTATTATAATAACTCCAACATCAGAAAATATTAAAAAACATAAGTTAGAATATTTCAGATTTGTCACTTTAATTATAAAAATAATACGTGGTCATCTATTCTTGTAAGTAAAATAATAATCGGATGATATAAATAATTAAATTAAATATTAAATATGACAAGTAAACAAACAAATGTCTCAAGTTTAGTAGTGCATAAATTTCACAAACTGTTTTCCCTAATTATATTTTCTTTCTTAGTGAATTAAATGTAAGAATCTTTATATGAAAGTCTGATCAATGTAGCGAAAAGGTATTTGTTATTAAATTATTCCAAAAACATTAATCTTATGCAAATTACTTATTTCCCCATAAATTCTTTATGCAATAAAAGTATATAATACTTTTGACTTCTTCGAGACTTTTCAGTAAGAATTTGAAGATGTTAAGAAGATGTTTTGTACTGTACAGTAGTAAGTCAAAATATATCAGCATTATTAGTGTCAAATAAGAGTTTAGAATAATGAGGTCCTATGATTACTATTTAACTCACAATTATTTTTTATTAAAAGAAGAAATTTCAAGTATTTTATTCAATTTTTACAAATTTTTCACCAAGGAAGTTGTTGTTAATGACAGTTGGCGACGCCAAGCCTGACCGTCACAGAGACTAGGCGAAGGAAGTCAGAGGGAGCGTATTCCATTTTTTTAAAATAGAGCACCCTCATTCGAAGGTGGAAGTACGACTTTTGGCTCATAGATGGGATGGCAGCACCACCTGAATCTTCCAATTTAGAGATTGAAACCAGTGAAGACCAAAGCCTGGCTCCAACCACAACCAGAGGTATTAATTTGTTATGAGATTGCAACCTGACGGATTTAACGTGCCCCAGTCGCCATTAGTGAACACGACGGATCTTCGGCTAAGCCGGGATTCGAACTCACCACCTTTTGGTAACGAGAACGACGCCCTAACCAACCAGGCCACCGCGGCCCTAAGGAAGTAATGGAGTGAATATAACAACTGTAAAATAAATAATTTTTCAATTTATTTGGATATTACTAATTTATATTTAAGAAATATCTTACATAAAATAGAGTTCTAATGACAGAAAATAGTTTTTAAGTTGAAAAATATTGATTTTGTACATTGATTCTAAGAATATCTTAAAAAGAATGAAAGCAATGATACTTCTATTAATAGACATAAATCATAAAAATTAGAGCAATTTTCTTCTGCTTCATTTTTTATATTTTCGTTTTCAAATAAAAAAACAAACAACAATCAGAAAATTAATAATAATTTGAGATCAAAATTAATTATAATTGATCGTGCATCAGCAAGCAAAGACTATTTTGATTAGTTGTTATTTCTGATATTTATGTATAAAGGCATTTTGATGAAGTACAACTTAATGTAAAAGCAGATATTTAGATTTACACCAAGTAAGATAATTAAATATCAATAATTAAAGAATACTTTAATAAATCAAGTAAAGATTATATGTTCTTAAACTTAAACACCAATTTTCTTCTGATAGCCAAACTCACTTCAATTATGATGAATGAGGTGTTTGCCAATATTAAGGGATGATCTTTCAAGACTTTCATGAATATTTTTGATAAGACAAGGACTTGAATATCATTATTGTTAGGAAAAATTTTAAATGCATTTATAGAATAATTTAAGCATAAACTAATGATTAAAGCAAATTATAAATAATTTTTCTGTTGCTTTATCTAAAACATGTCAGTGTTCATTAAAATTTTTATTACCATCACAAACTATTTCATTTGTTCTCTAAATCATGCTGCATAAATGTCCTTCATGGAACTTTAATTTAAGTTTCTGAAAGTTTCTAAATAACCTAATGATAAAAATGAAAATTTCTAATTAGTTATTTGTCATTATAATAAAGTTAATTAAAAATTTTAGAATAACAATCTCTTATTTGTGCATAAAAGGAATATATTTATAAAATTTGCAATGCTAAGCAACATTCACAAATGCTAATATTGAAGTATTAGTTAAATAAATAAATCTATACCTTGACTAGTAATTTTCATTTTGAAAAGTTTTCACATAATTAATTAACAATTAACTTCAGATATGTATTTGAATTTTAAGAGAATCATCATTCTTCAATTATTCAATTATTGTTTTTATTTATTAATCATATTACTCCTTACTTACATAAATTTTATTTTATTTTATTTTAAAATTTCCAGAATTCCTTTTATCATTTGAATACCTTCAAATTTCTACAAAAACAATAAGTTCAATTCTTTCTCAGCTCTTAAATACAAATAATAAGTGCAATTTCTATAAAGCATACAAAAGATTTAATTTTGAAAATTTTCCTTACAATCACTTGAAACAACTTTTGTTATTCCTTCTTCTAAAAATAAAATTGTTTCAGAGAACAAAAACACTTTTTATTGTTTTATAAACAATATCTCTTATAGTGCAACACTTCAATTTATGGATATAGATAATTTCTTACAAAAAGTTTCAATTTTACGCTTAGAATGTCACTAACTGATAAATAAGGCAATAAATAGTTTAATACTTTTATATGATAAATAAAATTCGTTTGAGAAAATATATTCTTAAAACGAGATTCTAAAGTATTAATATTTAATATTGAAAATTTAAGAACGCATGTTTCATTGCATTTATTATAAATGTTTTTTTCATTTGTTCATTATAAAATTAGGTTCAGTAAAATAATATAAGAAACAAAATAAAGTAATTTATATTTATACATAAATGTAAAAGGTTTTAAAATATGCTTTTCAGTAACATAATATATATCGTCTTTAAGCAAAGTATTTTGCTTCACTAAAATGTATGAATACAAAATAACTAAATAATATTGTTGCAAAATTGCTGTCTTTTATTCTAAGTAAAAACTACTGTCTTTTACCGTGAAAAATAATAAGTAAACAAATTTAAATAATTCGAAGACAAATCATGATCATCTCCCAGTGTCCTCATTTTTTTGTAAAAAATATTCAATTTTTATTTTAGAAAAAAATTAGTAAATTAAACAACAAATTTATTAAATTTTTGAAGAAATCAAATTAATGCCATATGCTTAAACTTTAAGAAAGTAATGACAAAATTATTTAGATTCTGATTTTCGTAATTAAAGAAAATTAAAATAATGTAATTAAAATATTCTAAATTTAGTAATTCTAAATTATATAGATTTCATCTTTTTTTGTTTTCATTGGTTATGACACTTTCATAGAATTCAATGGATTCATTTAATTATGAATAAAATTTGGTACACATCGTGTATGCGAAGAGACACCACATAATGAAAATTAAACGACTATTGAATTTTGACAATGATGAATTCTGCATCTTGCTTTGGTTTCCTTTATACAAATCCTTGCTAGTCATAACTTTAATGCTGCTCAGAATAAGTAATTTATCAAATTAAAAATTTTGCTAAGAAATAAAAAACTCTTTGTTAATACAATAATTTAATCAAACAGCAAATGGCAGTCATTATATCAAAAGATACTTTTCCTAAGTAATTCTTCCTCGTAATTAAATAAAAATTCAATCTCTTAGCAAAAAAAAAAGCAATTACAAGCAGTTTATTTTCGAATTTTTAAGACCTTAGAAATGCAGAAAGAAAAATTAGGATTAATATTTCAAAGCAAAATTAACTTTTTAACGTATAAACTTTTACAATTTTCATTTCAATAATTCTTAAAAATTTTAAAGTTAAATTTTCAAGTACATACGTTATCTTGAATTTATTTTAGTTTATTAAAAAGTTTACTTATTAGTTATTAACTTGTGGCACTTTGTAAGTAAAAGTATTTTTGAAAACAAATTAAGTAAATGGAGCGAAAAATGAAAACTTTTTTCCCTTTAAGAATGCATGTATTAAACCCAAGTGTTAATATCTTAGGTGAAAAAACATATATTACTCATATATTGACCACATATTTTGTGAATCTCAAAGATTAGATATGTTGAAAAAAAATTTAATATTTAGCTTTTTTTGATAGCAGTTATATAGAAATTCATTTTTAAGTAAATTTTTATTTTTTCACTTTATCTCTTGTTTTTTAAGGTCACCAAATGAATACAGATATATATAATAATAATAAAGTAAATAAAAATTTGTTTTTTTCATATTTTTTACCTCTACAAGTTCCAGTAATTGATTTATCAAAAATAGTATGAATGTAGTGGTTCAAAAAG
>JAPDSC010104191.1:69420-99097 GCA_026290005.1 Latrodectus geometricus
ATGAAAAACGTTTTGCGAAAAAATATTTTATCGAATTACATACTGTCAATTCTAGCCCCTTACCTTTTGCCATATTATGTAGTAGCATGATTCCACATTAAAAAAATGGTTAATTTTTACTAGCAAATAATTAATCCAGGTGAGAAAAATAACATACTTTCCAAACAATCCAATACTTACTTAACATTATTATAAAAAGTTTAATAAACTACTACAAGCTATAATTTGGCAACTTTAGAAAGAGCTAATTAGATTTTTAAAACATTAAAAATGAGTTCTATGAAATATAATGTATTTATTTCGATCATTTGAAAGTTACAAATTGTTATTATAAACAATGTAAACAATGAAAATTAATTGGTATTTGTAATGCAGTCATAATTTTAATATATTGTCTGATAGAATTACTCACTTATTTCATCTAAATAACTAATTTTATTTATGAATTCAGGTATAAAAATAATATTTTGATAGAGATTTTTTCCTTTTGTAAGCAATATTAGTCGGCGTAATTTCTCACTTATTTCGTTTAAATAACTAATTTTATTTGTCAATTAAGGAATAAAAATAGTATTTTGAATATTAGTCTGCGTAATGCTTGCAGTCTAAGTTAAATTATAATCAGAAAATGCTTAAATAATTTTAGTTATACGAATAAAAAATTCTTATAAAATTAGTTATTAAATATTTTGTTCTTAATTAAAAATATAAAACTTTAAGTCTTAAATCCATTAAACTTAATCTGTTATTAAAAATAGAAGTTAAATCCATAAAGTAAAGCTGAATAACCTTATTAAGGCTTCACGTTCCATTGTTAAATGAGAGTGGTTGCTTATTTTGGTCTTTCTAGAAAGCCCTTTGGTTACTTGTAAATTTTCTTAGTTTTATTTTTTGAGATACCTAAAATATCTTAGATAATGAAAGAAAAATTTTTCTGTTTAGTAACATTCTCTGAATGTCCAAAATGTCTCATAACACCATCATTTATGTGACTGACTATTACAAACCATAATGCTCATACTTAGAAATTAGGAAAATAGTTACAGATAATATTATACTTTCAGCATGGATTTTTGACTATCACAACACCCACAGTAAAACTTGAAAATTTACCTAATTATTATTTTATTTTGAAATTAACTCCTGAACATTTTCGAGTCCAGCGACTTGAATTGTTTTGAATAGGGCTTCCCATGGTCTAATGATAGGAAACAGCTCATTTTTGCGTTTTGAATTTGATCCCCCTTCATTGGTGAAAAACGAAAAATGGATGTGGTGTTTTCTGATTTCTATATGATTATCTTTCGGTATGCATTCTTGAAACTTTCTAAAGTTTTCTTACATGTAACATGTGAAAATAAACTTCCTCTTAGAGAGGGAAATCAAGTTAGAGATTCAAATGCTTTCAATGTCTGACCGTTATATGGTATTTATTACATACGGCTGTATTCACCAACCAGAGTTAAATGAGATTTCAGGGTAAAGGTAGAGTTAAGTCATGAAACGTTATTCACCACAACAAAAACAGCGATTAGCTCGCCTATATAGATCCATAGAATAACCCTACGATTTTGGAGTGTTAGCGCCGAGTCAGCAAGCAATGGTGGACTTAAGCGATATGTTTGTTGCCATTGATGTGCAAGAGTGCTAGCCAGTCAGAAGCCGTCTTACATGTCGTGTTCAGTTAACTTCAAAGTTGTTTTACACGAGAATTTCCCCGCTTCGTGAATAAGAATCAACAAGTCATGCTATCGTTGAGTTATATCCGAGAGGCTACACTCAAGTTAACCAGTGTTTGTTGAATACGGCCGATAGTGTTGAATAAGTTAATCACTAATAATTGTATTTCCGGCACAAAATAAAGTTAGTTTTTTTTAATCTTTTATCAATATTTATCTAAAATAATGATTTCTCTTTAATATGTAATTATTTTGGTGTGATTTTTCTGTACTTTTACTGTACTGATTTCTTACTAACAAGGTACATAATAAATTTTTCCTTCTACAGCATTAACTTTATAGCTTCTTTTGAATATTTCACATAATAAATACAAACATCTATAGACCTTGAATTAAGTATTTACAGAAAATTAACTTTAGGTTGATTATAAATTATTGTTACTAAAAACATTTTAATCAATAACTATTGCGTTCATCAATAACATATTTGCTAGATAGAGTAAAAAGTGCAAAATATGAAGTGAACTAAAAATGTGTAAGAAGTTTTAAGAAAGATAATTATGGAAAAATGGGGAATTTAGTAAAGAAAAATTTTGAATTTTATCATGAAAAGCAATATACAAGCAATAAAATTTAAAACTGTAAAAATTATAGATTTTTCACTGGTTCTCGAAATGCCAAAATTAGAAACTTTTTAACTATTAAGTGTGTACAAATTTTTCTATAATTAAATGATGAAAAATATTCAAGTTCCATAATGTTTCCAAATGTAAAGTAATTGTTAATTGAACATAAGTTATACTGGTATAATAATTCATAGAAATTTGTTTCTTTTGCTGTTTCCGAATTTCTAAGAAAAATACAAAATTTTATTAAATGAATAATATCCATTATAGATATCTCGGTAATTATAATGTGATTTCAAAAGACACATAATTAAAAATTCAACTTGAAAAAGGCATAAAATTAACAATTTTGATTTTGTTAAAAATGTTCAGACAATTGTTATCGAGCTGTCATGAATACATAGATGTAAAAAGAGAATAAGTTAATTGCCGAACCTTGATATGGGAATTTCTCATAACATTTTCTGACAGTACTGTATTTTCCTGTTACGAAGCATTCGACAAATCATTGGAGGTTAGAACAAGAGTTAGAAATCCCTTTCTCATCAGAAACGCTATTAATTTGCAAAAACTGTAGAACATACATACATATATAACGACGTGGAGAAGCCCTGAACTTTACCAACTGGTTAACAGGTTTAAACTTCTCCATCATCAGTAGAGGGATCCTAATATGAATGACTTTATTTGAAATAAAATTAAGGTGATAATGGTGAATCTTAAGGCCTAAAGACTATCTGTACAGTAGAAAATCACGGTAATATTCATCCTTTTTTCACAATTGTGTGCTAGAAACATTGTCATATATTTCTTTCTAGCTACTGGCTTGCTATTGGTGGATTCTAGTTTACCACAATAAAATCAAAAGTAAGCGTTTACAGAGACAATTTCTTGCAAATGATGTAGTCTCACATAGTGTAATTTTAACTCCAACATTCCATGAATGAGTTTATTTTTAATTGCTTCTTCAACAATCATGACTATAAAGTTTACCGAATTTTTCTTCGAACAATGTATGTTAATATGCTTCTTTCAGAAATCGAATTTAATTTGTGTTTTTAACATTTAATATTCAAAATAACTCTTTATAAGCAAAAAATCATACCTGATCTATTTCTAAAAAAGACTATCCATCGCCCTGAAATTTACAACCATATAGCTGTGATATCTTTAGGAAGTTTTGTTTCATCATTCTAAACATAATTAATAACAACTTTATTTGCAAAATTTTGCTACAATCTATACATATTTCTATAAATTTAACTACTTTTTTATTTAATAAGCTTATATATGCATATTAATTTCCTGACTTTTATTTAAATGGAGTTCGATTAAGTAGTGATTATAATTCACACAAAAGTATTTTTAGTGTTTGCCCATATGAAGTTGGTCATTTCTCTTATTGGATTCCACTTTCTTTTCACATACTAAATGCTCAATAATAAATTTAACTAACTTTTTCTTAAATTTCCTATGGTTATCTGGAGTACAATAACCATTAGTCTTATTAGTAGTTCTTTTAGTAGTCTTATTAGTAGTAGCTCTAGTAGTCTTAATATATTACTTCATATCAGTTTCATATATTTTTTTGAAGGAATGATATCGTTTACAATAAAAATCCAATTATAATTACTAAATGTGTATATTCATCTCACCATATATTTTAGAATATAATGAAAAAAATTAATTTGGTTATTTTGAAACTGAATTTAGGAGTTTTATGAAGAATAAATAAGATAATTTGCATTGTTTGGATGCTAATTTTTCTAAATATATTCTTTCTATTTCTATAACAACAAACAAGACAGTATAACTATATGCTTATAAAAACTTTCAAAATTAACAAATTATATATAGCAATAGTAAGCAAGTTTTCAAAGTCATTTCTCATACGTTATAATTCAATAAGCTGCTCAGTCATTCCTCATTGATTGCATTTCACATCATAAATTCACCTTCGCCTCTCGGAATTAGCTGACTTCAGTGATTTTGGAATTATTTGAAACTATTGTTCTCACTCAGAATACCATCACATAAGTAAATTGACACTAGAGCGACAAATTTAAGCATAAATAAAGAACATATTTGAATAATATTTGTAAATTTCTTTAAATATTTATATACTGAATTATTGTTAGTGAAAGAGAATTGTTAGTTCTATTAATTAGTGATTCATAAAATAAAGTGTAAAAGTCATTTAATTTCTAGATGTTAACACAGAATGCAAAGCAAGAAGAATGCGTATTTTGAGTGAGCCCATGGAAAGTATGAAATTGTTTGAGACAGGTACTAAATATATGTATGAATTTTATACTAAAACTACTTCTTATAAGAGTATCTAATTTAAAGGATGAAATACCAGGTAAAACAAATTATAAAAATAATTTGTTAGAAAATTTTTGCATGTATCAGAAATAAAGAAAACGAGAAAACAATTTTAGGAAATTTTAAATAGAGTTTTAAACATTATCATTACATCAAGAATAAATTTAGGGAAAAATTTTAAAAAGTAAAATATTTCAATTGAATATTTGGAATTTAGGATTGTTAATAGATACTTTTCAACCAAAAATATAATATCATTTTTTTCACTGCGCCATAAAAAATCATTTTTTTGGAATTTTTTAGATGTTTCTTTGAAATAATGTAATGTTAATTATTTTATACATGTTATAAATATTACTTTTTAATCTTATAAATAAAAATGTAGCACATTAAGAAAAGTTTTATAATTTTATTGCAAACTCTTCTTTGTGTACTAAGTACTAAGTGATAGTCTTATAAAATATTCCATGTAATTACTTCAATAATTCAAAAAATTATTTCGTCTGAAATTTAAAAAATTTAATTTTTTCATTCATTTAAATAATTTTTTTAAAGAAAATATAAAAATGAAACATAGGATAAATTAAGATATTCAATTTTTACTCAAATAGCTCTTAATTCAGTAAAATAAGCAGCAAATCATATTAGAGTAATTTCTTTTTTAATTTTCATTTGAAACCACGAAAACGTAAATTTTGCTGGCTTCTTTCATTAAGTATTTAACGATTTATGTTTACCATAATGTGATTTATGAATATATTATTATATGTAATCATTACTTTAATAACTTTAAACATATCAGTCAATCACCAAAGAATTCTATTCATATGATTATTCTATTTTCTTAGAAAAAACTCATTTTGTAATATTTATCCTTTATATTTCAGTTGAACTTGTAAATGGAAATTGTTAACATTTCATGAGAATATTTTTAAGAACTGTCATAAATTAATAAATCATCATAACGACCTCTAAGGAAAATTTTCCTAATAGTTACATTGATTAATTTTATTTCTAAAACTTTCAATAATAACAAAACAATAATCAGGAATTATTTTTGTGTTGAATTATTAATAAACTGGAATACTACTTTCAATTTTAGTCATAAAATTCTTTTTTTATCAACCATTATTTTTTAAATATTATAACATCCATAAATAGAAAATCAAATCATTATAGTTCAATTAATAATGATGTGGTACTTATTTATTTTCGTACATAAAGCTTCCTTTAAATTATACTAACATTTTTAAAGTAAGTTAAAATAAACTCTATTTTATTATGTGCTAATATATTTGATACAAAAATTTTAATAAATTACATACTTCACATTATTAATATTTCTTAAAATAATTAGACACTACTTCATATATTAGATCGTCATTAGTATGCAAAACAATATGTTCCATTTTTTCAATGATATTGTAGTTCAAATAACCAATCATGTACCAATTTTTTTAATTTTAATAAATAGAATATATATATATATATATATATATATAACATACTAAATTTACTCAAATGTTTACAAGATCAAATTAAATATCCTCTGAATAAGAGGTATTAAACTATGCTAAATTATTATGGTACGAACTTTAATATTTTTAATTTGATAATCATTTACATACCCACGAAAACTGCTTAGTTCAATTTATCACCACAGTTTCATATTAGTGAGAGACGAATAATCTGATAATAGTTAAAAAGCACCTGTAGTATAAAAATAAAGGCATCGCATTATATTAGACTTAACTCATAAAAATATTATAACTTACGTTCATAAAAACTGTACTGTTATTAAAAATCATAAATTCAATAACCTAGAATATTTTTTATCAATTTTCTTTATTCCATTATGCAATTTGTCTTGATCACTTTTACAGTTATTTTTCAAAGATCAAAACTATCTTAAAATTTTTATTCAACTCATATTTTCAACAGAGGAAAATAATTTTGTCATCCTCAGAATAAATTCATTAAAAACAAGAAATATTTGCTGCCTTTGTACTTTGTTGCTCGCGAAAGGTTCTTAGAATTCCTTTTCATCCGCAGCTTCCATTTCATTCACAAACTAAGCATCATTTTCCGTCTGAAGTATTTCCCAAAGGATTCGTTCTATCATAAAAGAAAGTTAATCGCATTGCAAAAATCTCTTTGGCGAAGTTTTAAGTTCTCAAGAAATCGATTATTCTTCCACTTTTATTTATGTAATTACATTAGAATCGTAGAAAAGGATAATTACTTCAAGCACAAGAATAATTTATATTTTCAGAGCTTTAAAAGATAATTTTTTAAAATAAAAATGACTTTATTTGAATTTTTCATAAAATTTTCTGACATAGCATATGATGGAAAATTTTTATTACATACTTCAAAATATTCTCTAAAAAACATAATTTAATTAATCTTATCTCTTAATTTTTGTGCAATATTTATTTGAGCCAATTAATTATTCTTGCATTAATTACTCTGACATAAAGATAGTATAAAGATATCCATTTAAATTTCATCATTTTATTTTTACACAAATTGAAATCAATCACCTTAAATATTTTTGATTGTCTTAGTTTGCTAAGCAGCTTAATCATAGTTGCATAAATATGATTAAAATAATCTTGAAAAATATAATTAAGAAATTAGGGGTATCTAACAATATACATTAGAATTATTTATAATGTCATTAATGTATTATTTGTATTATATATGTTAAAATAGTTTTGGCAATTTTTAAATATAATAAACATTTTTTAGGTAAAATAATTTCATGAAACATTATGTATTATACATCAAAATTTGCTACTACTTTACTTAATAAACTCCAATAAATCATTCGAACTATGCATACATTATTTCTGCTATAAAATAATATAATAATGAATATTTAATGATAATTTTTCACTTATTTCATAGCATTATATTGTATTAAAATATTAGTATAAAAACAGAATATTATGTGACGATAAATTAATATGGAAAAATCTAACCATGAAATTTTGAAACTGATTTAATATAAAATTAAAAGCAATTTTAGATTATCAATTTTTAAATTCATAGTGTTAAAAATCTTTACTTTGGAACTTCAAAAATAGTATCGTTATTTGAATGTTAATATTGCAATTCATACTACAATCCTACAATAATAAACACAATGCAATTTAAAGATTTCTGAAAAGCCCTTTTGAAGGAAATGGTACTTAGTATCTCCAGTAAGAAGACAATCAATATCAAGTTATTACAGTAAGAAGCTTATGGTCTCAGGAAACCATAAGCAGTTATCATCCGACACATCGGAAGATTAATGTAATGAGAAGAATGGAATGTATATAAATATATTAAATTCTTAGTTTTCAAAATACTTTTCAGCAAAGAAATTCATACTGAACTCAGGGTTCTTTTGGTTAAACTTTAGAATTTAGAATTTATAATAAACAACATTTTATGCAATTAACGATTCTTTACATTAGTTAAAAGAAATAAATTGGAGTGATGAATGATTCAAAAAAGAAATCAAACAAAATCAAACATATATTGATACTTGACAGTATTTTAATTTACTTGATACTTGATCTTATACAGTATTTTAATTTACGTTTTTTTACAATAAATATTATTGTCTTTATTCTGAATACTATATTATAATCTTTATAGACATGAATTTATCTTCTGAGGAAAGTACTGTAAAACAAAGAGAATCTTTTCTTATTTATAATATAGGAAAAATGTAAATAAAGGGATATGAATAAAATAAAGCAAAAGCTTTCAGCTAGATCCTATTATTAGAATTATCGAAATTAACATTTATTAGTGTTCTTCGGGCTTTTATGTATCTGAGAAAAAAAATAACAGCGCCTTTTAAAGTGTATATGTACGTTTATACTGTTGTGGAGAATCTATAACTGTATATGTTTGTTCTGATAAACTAATTATTTAAGTTCCAAAAGTACAAAAATGCCTTTTTCTATCATTAAATGTTAAATGCTGAGATAGACCTTTAAATTAAAAAATACTTCACTTTCCCTTCCTTTATAGAGAGATTCAGATCTTACAAATATTTAATGTGAACACACTTCTATCAGAATGTGTGTTACAAAATATCTGTTCAGAAAAAAAAATAAAAAAACAATAAAAAAAAACTCTAAGAGAATAAGATTCTGCACACCCAATACACGAGTAACAATATATGCATTGGGGTTACTTTTTCTAATACTTCCTGCATCGCCCCACCCCAGTAAAATTTCTTATATTTAAACGACTTAACTATTAGTGCAATACATGTCTCTAGTTGGGTATATGACAGCCATATAGAGATAAAATGAAATAATTAATAAAATTTCCATTAGTAGTAATGGTATTTATGCATACATATCAATAAAAGTACTATATTATTTCAATGTATAAATATGTCAAATAAAATAATAATTATCTATAATTATTTTTGATTTTACTTTGCAAAACTATATTATACATTAATTGAATTAAATTAAATAATCTCAGTCTTTAGTTTTAACTCATTAATTAATGTTATGCAACAAAATATTATAAGTAATAATTTAAAAAAATTCATTTGTCGTTATAAGTAATAAATTTGTGTGCATGTGTGACAACACTATTCAATATAAAAGTTTGTTAGCCAGCAGTGGCAACATGGTGAGATAGAATACTGCTCATTCAACATGTTGCCACTGCTGGCTATCAAACTTTTATATTGAATAGTGTTGCCACCCATGTATTCAAATTTTTTGCTGCTTTAATCATTAAAGGAATGACTCAAAATAGAAGGTAGATTATACATTTTTTTAACTTCTTACTATATTGCTTACAAAACAAAGTAAAATGAAAAATCTTGGATAGTTATATTATGAAAGTAATACATAAAGGTTCATTTGCGGAACTTCCTGTTGGTTGGAGACATATAATTTCTATTGCAAAAATGTTTTATTAAAAAAAGAAACTTTCATGTTATGTGTCATTTTTATATTTAAAAACTCAATTTTTTGAAAATTGTAAAATCCAAATTTTTATTTAATTCTCTAGTCTTTATGATTATATTTAGAGAAACTTTGGCTTTTCCCTAACAATTCTATCAAAAAAGATACATTTCTCTACTACAAAAATAAATGGTAATTTATTTCAAAGTTTAATATTTTTCTTACAGAATTAATTAGTATAAAAGAGAACAAAAAAAATCTTTCGAATCTACAACTTTTTGGAGAAAATTGTTTTCCATCCATACACGATATGTATCCATAGTTACGTTCTCATACACGTTATGTTGGAAGCTATAGCAACGCCACTTGAAATTCAAACATAGAAAATCTAATTTGTAATTACAATTAAAATAAAACAAACAAAAATTGTGAATTATAAAATTCAGCAACGTTTACTTTTTTATTCTCGGGAATATGATAAATTATGAACTAAATACTCTAAAAACACAAAAATTGGTGCACTTTAGTTAAGGAAATACGGCTAAATTAAATTAGAGATACGGTGAAGAAAGTCTAATAAATTTGTGGAATACTGGTATATATTCTTTAATGTATCTTTAACATAGAAAAATTTAAAGGGCTAAAATTCATTAATCTGGGTGGCTATCAAATATTACCATCATATACGATGATCATTCCCCTAAATATTCTTGTATTACTCCTGCTGCTCTATGAGGATAAGCCCGTCAACCTGAAACCACAATTGAGGCAGTAAAGCAAAGGGAATGTCTTCTGTAAGATCAGGTTTTTTAACAATTGGGCACATTTTTGACTAATTTTTTTATGAAAATGGTTCCAATTAAACGGTTATTCCAAATTCCGCACCAGACGTTGAAGTACCAGTGCACTTGGTATGTGTCTAATTTTCAATAGCCCATCAGTGAATATTATGTCGATTTACTATGCTGGTGCGTTGGAATATTACTTCATAATTCCATAAAATATTTGTTAAAAAATTTGAAGTATCCTCAATCATATTCATTGCTCAATTGCAACAATCTAATCTGTGGTTATCATCCATTGATAGCAATTTTTGCTGAGGTATGCTAAGATAAGAATACGCTCCATCAGCATGTAATATTTGTCACACACGTGCTTGTGATGAATAGCAAAGTTTGCTAATTACAAGTGTACTCCTATATGGATTAGCCAAAACATATTCCAGCTTTACCGCAAAACTTTATTCCAAGATTCCTTCCTGCACGAAGACGACTAAGTGTACTTCCTGTTCCCCTGAGCTGACTCATTACGTTTTTGATAGTTTGATCATTGTGTAGAATCTGGGAAGATAGCGTAGCCTTTCCAGCTCTGATGAATTTCGTTAGATTCACCATTAATGATAATCATCTCGCAATATTCGCTGGGAGTAAGTTTGCTATTATTGCACTGTGTAACTACCCATACCATCTATTGAATTATTTACTAACTTAGTTTTATCTTACCAGCAAAGTAATACGTCAAAACTACAATTCGCAGATTACACAACTATACAGAACACATGCTTCAAATTATGCAGAACATGGTAAGTAAATCAGAATCAATCAGAATGTTTATTTTTATGATATTTCACTCTTTCTATAACAGTCGTTTCTGTGAAAATCTATGTAAATGTGACATTGAATTCATTGGGAAAAAATATTGGGAAGTATGTCAGAATTCATGTCTTGATGACATTTCAGATTACAAAGCAACTCGAAATTTATTTTTTAAAGAACTATAAATAAAAGTAATCGAATTGCATGATGAAATTAAAAGAAGCTCATTCATAACGCCTTTTTATTGCCTATTTATCTTCCCGATCTCATATTTACATAGATTTTAACTATAATTAGATGCGAGTTGTGTAATCTAGTTGAGAAAGCTTGAAAAATGTTGGTTCTTTTGTACAAATAATTGGAACTAATTTATAATTAAACTGGATTATAACATGGACACTTAGCTTACGCAACTGTTCCTGATGAATTTTGAGTCTGTGGGATAGCTGCATTTAGTTAAAGGTTAAGTGCGAGGCATAGGATCCAGCCTTTTTTTAACACTCATCTATGAACCTTCCAGTGTTAATATAGGTATACTAGTACGTAAAATTTTTGGCATCTCTAAAAGGGAAATACGGTAGTTATACTTATACCTGGAGAAATGTTTTATCAGAGGCTAATTGATCATGTTTCGATCGTAGGTATGTCATTGCTTAAATTTCCACCACAACGAGTGCCTCTCTGATTTCATGGACATCAAAATCACATAGAAAAAGAAGAGTTTGTAATGCGTAAATGATAAGCAATTCAGCACATTTGGACTCAGGTAAAGAATAATTGATATCTGAAACACTGAGAGAAAAAAAAATAGTGCAATAGATTTCTTGTTCAGAAATCTCCTTGCAAAATAAAATTTTTCTCATAATATTGTGTTATGTATCAAATAAAAAAGAGAACTACTTAAGAGAAAGTCGTTTAAAATAATTTTTTAAGAATTTTGTCCAAAATTACGTAGTATAAGGGAAAACTAAATACGAAAATAATTATTAAAGCAAAAACCTTCATTTGTAAAAAACTGTAAGTATAACAAAAAATATTTTGTTTCCAAATTTTATTAACTTTTTATTTCTAATTTAAATTCGAAGCTTAGAAGTATCGTAATAAACATATAAAAAAATTGATTTTTTTTTCAAGTGTTTCTCATTTAAAGATTTTATAACCCAAATAATTAAAAGCAAAATTTTCCAAAGCTTTTGAAAATTGTTTTAATATTATTATATTACTGTTCTTTTATTATTAAATAAATTAAAGATTATACTGCTATAGTAAATTTTAAGTAGTTAATTTTTTAAGTTTATAGTAAAGATATAATTTTTAAGCTTCTCTGTGAGCATATAGATTTTTAGTAACTTTTATGGTACTCAAAGTTAATGTCATAAAAAATAATGTATGACATAAAAATCCAAAATTGCTGTTAAATCATACAGATTCAAGTAAGTATGTTTTCAAATCAATTAAAAATAATTTAATAATTCCATGCAAAATTAGGTAAAAAATATGAGCCCAATATTTTTTTACAATGTATTTTATTATTCGATTGTGTAGTAAATAAATTATTCAATTGAACCTATTTAGCAATTTTTAAATAACTTTTATAATGTATCATTTGTATTTATTTTTATATACGAATTTCAGAAATTTTATTTTGCTATGCTTATAAAATTCTAAAACTTATTCCAATTCTTATTATATCTAGTCATGAAAGTATTTAAGCTTATTTTTAAGCAAACAAATTTTATTAACCATTAAAAAAGTACGTATATATATATATAATTGGGAAAATGTAGTAAAAGAAGTTGTATTTTAAAGAATTTATTTCTGCTTTTATTTAATAATATGCAATATTTTAATTAGATGTAAGAATTACTTGGTTCCCATTAATTATATTTTTTATTATTAATCAAAATTTTGATATTACTCATCATTTAAAAATCTTCTTTAATTTTTTTCAATGAATCTGGTAAAATTAGAAAAAAAAAATTTCGAAACATTCAAACTAATTTTTGTTGTAAAACTTGTTAAGGAATGCTTCATTAGTTATGATTGCCATATATTAATTTTTATATAATAAACTTTCTGAAGATTTATGCAATTTGTGCATATGAGAAAAAAGAATAACAAAAGGTGTTTTCTTCAAAGGAAATCATTTACAGAAGGGGGTATGGTTTCCACGGACGTCCAGCAACGTTGAACATCTTTGAGGTATGGTGTCAATGAGGTTATTAATCACGACATGGAGTATTCTGTTCCACTTTCCCAGAAGAGCTCTTTCCAGTTCTTGGAAAGTTTGTGAAGATGGTTGGTGGCCAGCAACTCATCTTCCTAGAGCGTCGCAAACGTGCTCAATTGGATTAATGTTGGGAGAACACGCTGGCCATTCTATTCATACAATTCCTTCCTAGAAAAGGAAATCCTACATCAGATTAGCACGATGTGGCCTGCAGTTATAGTCGATTAAATCGAAGTCATCTCCGATTGCTGCAGCGTAAGGGACAACAATAAGTCTGAGGATCTCATCCCTAGATCGGTGACCAGTCAGAGGTGCATCTCGAATGATATAGATTGATATTGATCGGCTTGTGCGCCCGTCAATAGAGATGCCACCATACACCAACACTCCCCCAGCACCAAATCTGACACTTTCGTGCACGAACGCAAGATTATTTCCTACTGCCAAAGTCCTTCCAGATGAAAATACGCCTATTATCAGGATGATCAGAAAAATTTGCATTTGTGATTCTCTTCTTCCCTTTTCGACAAAAAAAAATTGCTTATATCTTTATTTTATACAAAATTTACAATATTCTTTAATTGTTTTAAGCAATGTATATATATGTAATAATTAAAGCTTTTATATATATATAACTTATAATTCTTTTAAATTTTTCATTAAAATCTTAAATTTAGAAATTTATTAATTAGATTAATAACCAAATTAGAATGCATTATTGAAATTTGGACAATTTTGAAATATATTGAAATAGTTGATAACTATTTTCCTATTATAGTTTAAGATAAACAATCTTTTTTAAATATTATCTGCAGAAATAGTTTCAATTATATTTGAAATGTACTATTTACATAAAACTTAAAACAAATTTACCATATATTTTTAATATTTTCTTTAATAGAAATCATATCTAGTTTAAAATTAAATCAAATCTAATATGAAAAATAATTTTAATTCCGATACTCTAAAAGAGCCTTCACTGATGTGGAAAATATATAGCATTTTTTTAATATTAGGTAGACTTCAAAGAAATGTAAAATTGTTTCTTTTTATTTTTATTAATCTAAGCATATTTAAAATTTACGGCAAATAAATACCATAATCAGTTGATTATGAATAACATTTTATAATAAATATTAGATAATTTTAAATCACATTTCTATTTTTATGAATATTTCTAGTTACTGGTGTTTCTAAACCTTTTAAACATGTGCAATGAAAAAGTTTCTAAATGAGGAAAGCCTCGATTATTTAACAAAATACACAAACAAAATAAATTATAAGACTAGAGAAATAGACATTTTTTAATTAAAAATTAGTTTATTAAATTTCAATATTTTTCAAAATTCTTTATTTTAATTAACTTACGGAAATACACAAAATTTGATCAAAAAAGTAAAATATTTGTGCTTTTTTGTAGGGCTCAACAAATATAAAAATAAAGTATACATGAGTATCATTTAAGATAAAAATAACTGTACATTCGCCTTCATTATTTCTTTACATTATTTTACTAATTTTTTTTCTTGTCACTTTACCAATTTCCTCTAAATCTTTAAAATCTGTAAACTTCACTGAATCTTTAAAATATTAATCATGCAGTTAGAGCAGAAAGAATACAATAAATTTTACCTCTAGTTTTATTAGAGAAATTAAAAATTATTTTTTTAATTAAAAGAAATTAAAGAATTCTTTTAGTCACACAGAAATAAAAATTTGGTATTTCAAAACTTTGAAATACTTTATATGAATTTTAACGAAACAATATCCTTATCAACTTATTCAATATCTTTCTCTCCCTTTTTTATGAAAGTAAAACATTTTTAAATCATAATTTTTGTTCTATGATAAAATATTAATCTGAAATGCACTATAAATGATAAAATAAAAACTAAGCTATATTATAAATTATAAAATTATGTTTTTTTCTAGAAAACATTTATAAAATTTGATTTAATGGAGAATTTTTTTAGTAAATCTTCTTTCATTTTATATATAAATTCAACTGAAATGATACATCAGATCAACTTTAGTTGGTTATATACAGTAAATAATGAAAAATTAGGATAATTATTAATTTTAATTGACTGTTTAAAATTACATTTTGTGCTATACATATATTAGGTTGGGGAAAAAGAAATCCATTATTTTTACGTGAACTTTATGTAACTTCTTTTGGATTCACTTTGTAAAAAGGTTTAAAACAGTTTCATGTAGACTTTTAGGTATTGCGCGTTACAACTGCTGACATGCGGTTAACTTCGATCATTTTTGATATTTTATAGACATTTTCGACGATGCTGTATCCACATGCGAGGTGCATCTCTAATATCAAAAATACCCGAACGGAATCGACGAAACAAAAATTGTACGTAGCTGGTTGTTACAGTTTTATATAGGACGATAAACACCTTTCACAATTTTAGCCACCCGGCAATCTTTATCGCCGTTACAAGAGAAAAACGAAAATGTATCGAATTTTCTGTTTGTTGTCTTCCATTTTTAAAAATTTGTACTCTTAACTGAATTAATCAAACAAAAAACCGCAAGAGGATATTTTAGTGTCAAATGTCACCTTTCCAATGAGCATAAATCTGAAATTGTTTGATTGATACCTCCCGAAATATCGATCACTACAGACGTCTACCGAAAAAATAATGGATTACTTTTTCCCCAACCTAATATTATGCTATTAAAATTCATTTGACAAACAATGTATTAAGAGGCAATATAGTTTTAATAAATGCTTAGACAACGGAATTCATTTAGAATCTTCTATAAAATTAAAATTGTCATGAAATGTGATCCTACAATTCAAACTGATAGTAATGATTTAGAAAATATATATATACGCACTAATTTCTATAAATTATTCAATCAAGGTAACTATGTATTAAGTTAATAAATGGAAAATTATCTTCAAAGCAGTGAAACATTCAATAGGAATGGTTTGAACTTTGACATTTTGATGAATGGCAGTCTGAATTCTCTTCTCACTTGTTAATTTGTTTTCAGTTCAATATTTATTGAGTCTGTATGGAAAGAAAATTGAAGCAGATAATATCTATTTAATAAATTTTAGCAAATCTCTCTAAACTTATCATATTTATAAAATTTGATAAAAGAAATTAACGCTTACGATTTTCCCAAATATTTTAGGCTAATGGCAATAGATATTATGTACAAAATTAATGATAAAAATTATTTTTTATCATAATTTCTATTGCCCTAATTTTATTGTAATAATTCATAAATACGTTTTGTACTGATGAAAATAAAGCTTTTGAATGGTAAAAATACATGTATAATAAACTCTCTTTTTTCTCAAATTTAAAAATATATCCCTTTCAACATAATGCCATAGAAATTATCAAACTTCACTTATAAATTTAAGAAAATGTTTGCTGAAAAAAATTCTTGAATTGAAGACAAAATCATTCATAAAAATTTATTAACATAAGTTTTCATTACAAAAATAATTTTAAGCACTTTCAAGCAAAACTTTATAATACTTTAAACCAAACAAGTTATAATAAATTCTAATTATATTTTGGAAGAGATGATACACTTGCTCAAAAAATAATCTTTATTCATAGTACTTTTAACATTTTTATTCCTTTTTCTAGCTCACACTTTAAATTAATGATAGTTTAAAGTGAATAATTTAAGTGTAAAAATTATTCACTTTAAATCAGTTTTATTAGATAATTTTTTATTCAATGAAATTGAATTTTAATTCAATTACATATATTTTTATTACTTTCAATACATAACATTTAAGCGTAAAATAAGAGTATCAATATAAATACTTAAATTATTATATAATTTGCTTAATGAAAATTATAATTTACAGTAATATGTTTTTTTTCAATAATACAAAAAAAAATTTCCACGAAAATTTATTCAAATTAAATTTTTACTTATAATTATAAATTTAATTTACTTATATTATATTAAATAAAAGCTAGACAAAACTTAATTTAAAATTTATTGTCTAGCTTTTATTTAAAATAATATTAAAACGTTTTTACATACTTAATAATGAGTCCCTTAAATTATGAAACGCTGCATTTAATATAAAACTTAAATTCACACAAGCATTTTCTTCTTTCCAACAAAGAAGGTTTTGGTTATAATTTTTGTTTTACAAATCAAAGTACTTAATGGTAACTCTAAATGAAATATGTAAGAGAGTTAATGCTGATAATATTTCTATCATCATTGGAAACATTTATTCTCATAGTTACAAAAAATGTATAATTGCATTTTCTTAGAAAAATGATCTTTCTTGTTATAATTTGGGGACACTGTCATATTTCTGACAAGTCCCTGAAAAAGCCATAGAAATCAGTATTAATTAAAAATATTTAATTGATTCAATAATAACACATAGACTACTTCATTTTGCTATGAATAAAGGGACAGCAAAATTAATACGATACATGGTACTGCTAAAAGATATTTAATGTATGAAATTCACATTTAATATTTCTGATAGTAAAACCCTTAATCATCAATCCAGTGTACTTATTTCAATCAATCAGTTTAAGATTGCAATGTAATGGATCAATGCAATTAATCAGTTTAAGGTTTTAATTACGTAATTAATTAGCTGTATAAGAATTAGTGTAATTAAAAAATATGTTTTCAAAAAAATTTCACAATTTTTTTTTCTTTAGATTTCAGTTTATAAAAGCCCAGATAGACATGAATATCTGAAGTAAAGTGTTTACATATATAATGTATATTATATACATAATGAATGAAAATTTTATAATTATAAAACATAAACTCGGATTATGAAAATGAAACAGATTTTAATATTTTAGTTTAAATTACTTAAAAAAGAATAATGTTTAATATAATAAATTAACCCTGAATTTTAAAGTATTTTCAACTGGAAAAGATATTTCAACAGAAAAAAGAATAGGAAAACATTTTATAACTAAATATTTTCACGCCTATTGTAATTCTATAGGTTTATTAACTAGCAAAATCTCAAAAAAAGTAACGTTTTAGGAATTTCCGTTGTATGTTATGGATCAAAATTAGCCTTTTTAAGAGACTTAAAACATGTAAAAAAAAAAAAACCTCACTAAAGTTCTTAAGGACTTATTTGTTAATAACAAATAGTAGTTTTGAATAGTTTTGCAGTTCATACAAAACAAACTTTGTTGAAATATAAAACTTTAAAGTTCAACTTACATTTAAATTGTAAGCTAATTAAATAAAATGTAATTTATAAAATTTGTTACATTTAATCAACTTTAAAATATACATTAACACTTCTTGTTCATTTTTAGAAAAAGGAAAATGCAAATCCAATCTGATTAAGTAGACGTCACAATAATGAATAATGTTGTTTACTTATCTTATTTTTTTTATATTCCTTTAAAAAACTAAAAAAAGAAGATAATAGTTATCTGTTTGAAAGAGAAAATAGAGGACGAAAAAAGGCCTTACTTACGAAACACTTTACGAGCTTCCCTCTCCACTGAAACAGAAAGTTCCATTTTTAGATAGTCGTTAGAACAGAAAAAAACAAGCTATTAGAATAGCAAAGCAGGATATCGTTTGAGTGTGGCGTAGAAAGAAAGTATATGAAAGAATCCTCAGAATACAAATGTTCCATTCTACTCTTTCAACTATGAATGTCTGTATTTACATGTAAAGGTAATTTCGTAAATTTTCTTGTCCACGTCATACCCAGTTCTGAGAATAAATGAGAAAACAACTTTTCATACATTATGATCTGACGTATTATATCTCTATCCTCCGCAAATGCTATTCAATTAAAACGCAATTTTTTTTGTACATTTTTTTAAGTTATTGTTAATTTGTGATTTACCATAGAACTTAATAATTTTAAATAAAAATAATAAGACTTTAAAATGCAGAGCTATGTTTAAGAATGAATATGAATATATATTAGGAAACATATCGATATATATTAGGAAACATGAATATATATCGATAAACCTTATGCAATACTTATTGCATAAGGTTTATCGATTGCAAACATTATTTTAAATCACATTAGTATTTATTTATCTTCCAATAGTTTTTTAGCAAAAGTCTGAAGTAATTTGCTTCTGTATGAATTGTAAATTTATTACTAACAGAAATGTAAGTTTATTGCAATATCTACATTGAATACACTTAAAAAATGCAAAGTCCACAAGAAAATATTTTAATCATTTAGCATTGAACCTTGACATATTTTACATATTTTACTGATTTTCCAATGAAATAATTGTGATTAAGTAATGAAGTTCAGATAAAATACTTATAAGCATATAATGATCCATCATAAAAAAATTGATAAATTAACTTAAAAAAAAATACCAAACACTAAAATTAAAAATATAGTTGAACTTTATAAATAAAGTTAAGGATTAATTTTCACAAAATTGATATTGAAAATATCACTTTTTATTCGCTGCTTTTTTTATCGCTTTGATGTTGATTTTGAGATATTCTTAATACAGAAGTGGGGTTTGTAGGGTTATAATTTGGGAATTTATTAAAATCCCATCGAGAATTTTTAGATAACCTACTACAAAACTAATAAATTGAATATAATGTGACAACAAATGGATTCTATAAGTAAAATATGTAATTTCCCTCTAATATCCGTATTTTCACAATAAAATATATGATATTTTACCTTTTAAGTTTCAACCAAATAACAGAATTTTCACTTTTTATTTTTTTAAAACAAGACTTATTTAAACATTATTGAAACTCAAACTTATTTCAAAATATTTTTAATTCACTAAAAAGATCACAATTTCATTTGAAACTGAGACGTTTTGAGACAAATCTATTTTGTTTGCCTATAAAATGATTCATATTAAAGATTATATAATATGAAAATTGTCTATGTTACTTAGATCAAATTATTTAAGGAAAGTTTATTTTTAATCTTTGTCTCTTTTTTCGATAGTATTGATAATATGTAAAACTTTTAACCACAATACATATACTTATGTATATAACAAATAAATTGAAGTAAGTAAAGTGTTTATTCTTTATTTATAATTCATTAGGGGTTATTACTGTGTTTAATAATTTAAATTTTTAATAACAGAAATAACGGGAAATTGTAAAAACAAAGTAAAATCATAAAATAAAAGAAAATTAAAATAATAAAAAAAGAAAATTTAAGAAAATTAGTGAATATAGATTCAGAAAAAAAGATGCATTCTATAATCTCACTATGTAATAATTTTCTTCTAAATATCAAAAGTTAAAAAACATAATACATTTCATTTCAATTTTTATTGATTATAATGTCCAAGGATGAAACTACTGAATTGAAAAGCAGTGTTCTGTTTAGTGTTTAAAAAGAGCTGAAGCCATATTTTATTGATAAAAATTTCTATGGAATAAGAAAAATTTCATACGAAGAAATCAAAAAGAAAACTTTATAATAAATCCTATAAAACTTTATTTAGTTCTCTCTGGGTGAAAAATAAGTGCTAAAAACTGATGAAAAATTTGAAAATAAAGTATTTTTAAATCAACACTCATCCATACGATTTAAGAATTAAATGAAAGATTTTAATATTTTTTATAAAAAATACATTTTTGTGTAATTTTTCTACGCTCTTTCAACCGTGAAACGTTTTCATTTCTCTCTATCGCTCTCTCTCTCTCTCTCTCTCTCTCTCTCACATACACACACACTTTCTCTTCTCTAAATCTTTCTCTATTTCTTAAAATATATTTATAAATATCTCCAAAAACAAATCTCTAGATTATTCCTATAATTAGCAAGGATAAATATTTGAAGGATTTTTTGTTTTTCAAACGTCTTTTGCTTGGCTATGGAATCAGCCTTCTTGTTGAGAGTTATTTATCTCTTCGTTTTTGACTCAAATATTAATTTTACTTTTATCATTCATTTTAAATATTAATATACCAGCATTTTAAGCTATCCCATGAGTAACCCAATAGCATTTTCAAACTATGTTCAATAGACATCAATGCAAATCTCATCTTTCGGATGTATTTAAATCCAACATTATGTCCTCCGATATTTGGTCATTGAGATTTATCTTTCTTAATGCCACTTTATTTTAAATATTATTATTAAAAGTTTTGAATTTGCATTCTTATTCTATTGTACTTGAAAATTTATCTAAACCAATTGGTACAGAACTGTCATTCTGAAAATATTAAGTATTCAAATTGCTATAGAAATTTTATACCTTTCAATTCTTATTAATCAGAAGATCTTATTAAACAGATAAATTTCTTATTAATCAGAAATTGATTTTACGCGAACTTATATTCACTAGACATCAATACAAAATTCGTCACTCGGGTATCGTTACTTAGCCGTAATTTCTCACCCATCATATAATATTTTGATTTTAAAAAGATTTTAATTTACAATTTGAGAATTAAGTGAACTATTTCAGCATCAGATATGTTTTCACATATATTATATATATATATATATATATACTACTCGCCATTAAAATTGCTACACCAAAAAGACGACATGCTACAAGACGTGAAATTTATACGAAAGGAAGAAGGTGCTTTGATATGCAAATGATTAGCTTTTCAGCTCATTCAGACAAAGCAGGCGCCAGTAGCGACACCTACATTGTGTTTAAATGAGGAAATTGTTCAGCCGGTTCCTCATACACAAATTGCATTTGAACGTTGTTGTCTGGTGAAAAGCTGTTGTGATGCCTCGTGTAAGAAGGAGAAATGCGTACCAGCACGTTTCGGACTTTGATAAAGGTCGAATTGTAGCGTACCGGGATTGCGGTTTATCTTATCGCAGTATTGCTGCTCGCGTCGGTCGAGATCCAATGACTGTTAGCAGAATATGGAATCGATGGGTTCAGAACGGTAATACGGAACGCCATGCGGGATCTCAACGGCCACCTATCACTGGCAGCCGAGAAGACAGGCATATTATCCGCATGGCCGTAATGGATCGTGCAACCACGTCACGAGCCGTGAGTCAAGAAACGGGGTCGTTTGGAAGACAACAAGTGTCTGCACGAACAGTTCGACGACGTTTTCAGCAGCATGGACTCTCAGCTCGAAGACCATGGCTGTGGCTTCCCTTGACGCTGCGTCCTAGACAAAAGCGCCTTCAATGTTGTGATCAACGACGAACCTGGTCGCACGAATGGCAAGACGTCATCTTTTCAGATGAATCTAGGTTCTGTGTACAGCATCATGATTGTCGCATCCGTGTTTGGCGGCATCGTATTGAAAGCACACTGGCAGCGTGCATTCGTCATCGTCATACTGGCCCATCACCTGGCGTGATGGTATGGGGTGCCATTGGATACATGGTTCGGTCACCTCTTGTTCACATTGACGGTGCTTTGAACAGTGCACGTTACATTTCTGGTGTGTTACGACCCGTGGTTCTACCCTTTATTCGAGCCCTGCGAAACCCTACGTTTCAGCAGGATAATACCCGACCGCATGTTGCCGGTATTGTACGGACCTTCCTTGATACGGAACATGTTCAGCTGTTGACCTGGCCAGCACGTTCTCCAGATCTTTCACCAATAGAAAACGTCTGGTCAATGGTTGCCGAGCGACTGGCTCGTCACCAAACGCCAGTCACTACGGTTGATGAACTGCGGCATCGTGTTGAAGCTGCATGGACATCTGTACCTGTACATGCAATCCATTCTCTGTTTGACTCAATGCCCAGGCGTATAACTGTTGTTATTACTGCCAGAGGTGGTTGTTCTGGGTACTGATTTCTCAGGATCTATCCAGCCAAATTTTTTGAAAATTTAATCACTTGTTATTTCTAGAATAATATATTTTTCCATTAAATATCATTTTGTTATCTGCATTTCTTCCTGGTGTAGCAATTTTAATGGCCAGTAGTGTAGTTCTGTTTCAGGTGATATACTGTTTTGAACAAAATTTACTTTATAAGTTAATTAAAACCATATTGCTAACCAACTGTTCCTTCATTCTTAATAATAACACTTTCAGCAATTTATTTAAATATTATTAAAAGACAATAAGATTAATAGAATTTTTTCCAATATACTAGGAAAGAAAGAGTTGGGATGATTGTAATTACTGACACATTTGTTTTTACCAGAAAATTTAATAACTGAGGGTGAGAGCTTTTACTTTAACCCTCTAGTATATAAATGTGTTATATTACATGCATTTTGATAATCTCTTCCTTAATTATCACGAGTTGATTGAATTAAAATATATATTAAAATTATTATTGTTTTGAAATAATATCCATTGAAGAATTTATTAGTATAATTTTTTATCACATTTTACTAGACTTCAAATTTATGAACATAATTGTATGCAATTTTTAATTGACAATATCGTTACTGTTTTGAATGTAATTAATTGATTAACGCTATGACACAACTCTAACTAATCAATATGCGACCGGTACTAGATAAAACTAAATAATTTCAGACATGAATTATTTAAATTATAGCCTGTGTTCAATTTATTTTTTATTCATTTAATGACAAAACCATATTGAAATTTATTTTCGATTCTAATTCATTGTAAATTAGAGTTCCTGATTTCTTTTCAAAAATGTGTATGAATTCTGCTTCAAAAATTAGAATTACTACTTTTTACCGATATTTAGCTTAGTTCAAAACATTGTTTCGCACAACAAAATGAAGTCCCATCTAATGACCAGCTAAAAACAAACCGAAAGAAATAAGTAACTCTTGAAAATCTGCTTATGAGAGTTAAGAAAGTATTAAATATTGAAAGCGGTATTTATTTCATCAACATTCCAATGTATTTTCAATCAGCTCAGTATTGTAAAAAACAGCTTTGCTGTTGTCATCAGACTATTCTTTAAAGAAAAATAACAAATAACTTATTATTTTTTACAATTAATTATTTTTATTTAATTTTATTAATATTTTTAGTAACAATTTAACTGTGAGAAAGAAGAAGAAAACTAATCTACATATTTTTTCTCAACTATCCAACAGTAACACGCAGATAGCAACTTTTAAAAGTGGGAAAAACCGCATTTCTACTTTCTTGAATCGTGCGGTGTTCCGGATCGATGTTTATCACTGCATAAGTATCTTTCCAATATTTTCAGATCAGCATTTAATACATTCAAATTAATTATAAATGGGGTAAACAATATTTCAAAAAGAAACATAGTATAATTTTTAAACTAGGCAGAGACCAACACCCTAACATAAGTTTCATTTCAATACATGCAGCCCTTTTCACTTCAACTCTGCATTTGAAGGAAAAGCAAAATAAAGATTTTAATTATATAGAACAAAATTATTTTACTGTAATACACATTTTCTTGCTACTTATTTATGTTTACCAATGCAGCTTATATAACCAATCATCTCGTAATTTGGAACCACAATCAAATGACGAGGTCAATACCGGAATTAGGAATCTTTACTTCATCATAAGACACACCAAAGAAGAAATATTGAATCCTATGTGTCTTTTAATATACTTGAGCCTTCGTACCAGTATGTTCTTTGAGTGACTCGGGTATTGAACCAGTGTCATCCTTTAACGAAAACACTTTTCTTTATCTGGTTAATACAAACCCATTGTAATTTTTAACGTTAATAATTTGAATGAATGATCTTGCTGTATTCGGATAAATTAAATATTGGAAAATATTAAACGATATATAACAATCCTTAAATTAAGAATCTTAGGTAAATACATATAATATCAAACTAGCTTAGCTAATGTTCTTAACATATTAAAATAAATGAAAATAATCTATATTTAAAATTTGAAATCAATTTTAATATATCCAAGCTTTAGCTACGAAGCTTCAGGTGAAACGGAGGATTACCCGTTTTCGGTAGGCTATAATTGAGAAATTAATCATCTTTGCTTCATTAAGCTATAAACTAATGAGGAGAACTAATTAGCACTCACGATACTTAATAATTTAAGATGACGCAGGAAATCAGAGGAGTTTGAAGTTGAAAATCAATAGTTTATACTCTTTTCATACGAAAGCTTAAACTTTTGAAAGAAGTATCCAGTGATGAGAAAGAGTGAAATATGAAATAATTGATTTTGTGGATATGTTTAGATTTCTCTTGTACAGAAATGAGATCTAATAGAAAGGAAAATAAATCTGCATGTGGCGCAAAATAAGTTTGAAAAATCTATCAAGTTTATTTTCAGGAGTAAATATAATCAAGTAAATTTTATTTTTAAGAAATTACATATGTTTCTATCGTTAAAAACTATCAAAAACTCATTATTTGATAATTAATTTCTGAATGGCGATACAAGAAGTTTAAAATAATTAAAAATGATTTTTTATAATAATGATAAATTTTCTCAATATTCTAAAACTTATGTCCAATACATGAGAAAAACATGTTGTTTATGTTTTGAATATAGATTTCAAAACATATATTTAAAATTCTATTTATTTTAATTTTATTAAATTCTATGAGTGTATGCAGAAATAAAGTATACATTTTCAATATTCTTTATTTCTTATTCAAAAATGTAAGAATTTAGCTAAAATGGAATGAAATGAGAAACATGACCTAACATATAAATAAAAAAATAGTGCTAATAATAAAACCAGTCATTACTTTCATTGAAATAATTTTGATATTAAAATTAAATTTATGATTAAAAATGTGCGAATTCTCTCCCAAATTGAATTTGTTGAATGAAAATATTCAAGATATTATGGGAAAATTACTACGTAATGAATTCTGTTTGTAAACTCCATAACTTCCCTACGGAAAAAGTATTTAGTCAATGAAAGATTAGTTTTAAAAATTTCTGTAAATTACAAGTTAAAAACCATTAAACACTATTTAAAATGCTTTGTTAATGACATCTGTTAATAATGGAATTTGAAGATACAATAAGCACAATAGTAATATAATTTTAAAGTAAAACGATTAATGAGTCACAAACTCGGAAGCCAAAGTGGTTAAGATTATTATTTACATTTTTTTTAATTTTGTAAATTTTGAGCGAATATATAATATTTTGTTATGATTGTATTAAATGGTTGTTTTATTGCAATGGTTTTTTAATACTCATAAAAAAATATTTCATGTATTTTTCTGAAGAAACTAATAAACCAAATATTTCGAATATGAATGTGTTGAAAAAGTTATAAAGGTCAAACATTTTATTTATGAACATAATTTAGTTTCTTGGCGACTCAAATATCAGTAGATTGTAAATATCAACATAGATTAATCATAGTGCACTGCAATAATGTATGAAGTTCTACAACAGAAATTAAAAAATTATTTCACTAAAATAAATTTCTTACTTACATATTAATGAGATACCTATAATAGTTGCATATAAATGGAAATCAACACACAAATTTTTAAATATAAATAATGTCAGTAATTTTAAAGAATTTTATCTTTAGAAAAAATCCTTTAATAAAGAGAGAGAGAGTATATGCTTTTGACGTATGAATTTTTTAATATCCATTTCAAATAACTAAAACACATAAAAAAAGAAATGTAACACAATTAAAAAATTGCCTATAGTACCTATGCATTTTATAATATTTAAACATTTAATTCGATTAATATTATGTTGCTACCTAATTTTAAGCAGAATGTTGAAAAAGAATTATTTAATTCACCTAAATAATTCAATTATACAGCAATAAAATAGAAAATGTTTCAATCTCTCAGATTATTAAACACGGGAAACATGAAAGGAAATCAGGTAATGGTAAATTAATTATTCATAGTTAATTCAAAGAGGAAATTGTATTCAACTTATTTCTAATTCTTGAATAAAAAATGCGGAAAAGGTGGATTTCATTCTAAATTAAGAAAAATTAAATACTATTCTAACTGGCTTTAACTTATTGCAGAAACTGGTGAATTTCATTAGTTGAATTATCATTTTTTTTATGTTCTACAATCTTTTATTTCTATTTTATTTCACAGCAGAATTTAATTTTAGAAAATAATTCTATTGTGAACATAAGCAGAGTATTTCATTTTAAAATCAATAAGCATTAAAATTATTGTCTTTGAGATAAAGGTATTATCTTTATTAATTTTAACATAAGAATTACTTATCAATATTCTTACCCTAAATAGAACACAACAGCTAACTAAAAATGGTGTACATAAACATTTAAAAATACTGATGACTATTTTTCCTTAAAATCATTTTCCTCTTTTCTTAATAATTTATACTTAAATAACGAAACAGAACGATATTATCTTACAAAAAATACATTTTAACTATTTATTGATGTTATCAGTAATTATATGTTATTCATATTGTTTTATATGTTTAAATTATAATATTATTAATTTTAATTTTGTTAAATTGTTGCTCTCGATTATTTTTAAATTATTTCTATTTATGAAAGGCTTTAAATGTATAACATTTTGATTTTTATAAGTTATACTTCCATACTGATATAATGATATCCTTTTTGAAATAATAATAATATATTAATAATAACAGTTTTTACATGTGTTTAGTTATTACTATTAGAATTGTTGAAGAGTTCACCTGTATCTTTTAAATAGAAAAAGCATGAACATTTTATTAATTGCATTCATTTTTTTGCATCTTCTAGAAGCAACTTTATTTAATTATTCTCAATCATCTTGATCAGAAAGTAAAGAATTCAATCATCCTTCCGTAATGAAATATTTTTCGGTTTTGAAATTAGTGGCTTCTATTAGCTTTTCTAGCAGTTATATTTTGTAAAGTTTTCTCATTTATAATGATACTATTCAAGTGAAAACATATTTTCTATTTTTAAGAGCAAATTTAAGTTTCTCATATAATTTAACAATAAATTACTAGTTCCTTCATGTTTTTCTTTCTTATAATTATGTATGTATCACATCACATGAATATTTAACAAATTTTCTCTTAAATCTTTTGATCTTTAATGTTCGTTCACGTGTTAGCTATCTTTCCACTATATAAGATATGGTGTATAGTAGAAAGAGTATAGTTGACTAGGTCTATACAACGTATAGACGTATTCCTGATATTAAAATGTGGATTTAATAATACGTAAAAAAATAACGCATAATTTTATTGTGTTTTTCATTTATAGAGAATATAATTTCATTTCAATGATCATCATTAAATTAGAAAAGAATTAACATTCTAGTATATAAAAATATTTAACAAAATTTGGTACGGTAGATAACTCATGTAAAACAACAAAATGCTTAATACAAATTTTGTATTCATTATTAGAGTTAATAATATATAGAAGCAAAAATTATATTCAAAATATATTCCCCATCACCATATCATTTTTATTGAAGTACTAAAGCACTTATATTTGCATCATATATCCTAACTTATTAAAACGATCATTGACTCCTAAGTTATAATCAAGAATAAATACTGGTATTAATGTGTAAGTAAATAAAATTGTAATTAGTTCTATGAATTGTCAATCAAATATACTATATAAATTTACAAACAAATAATGATATTTCACAAATATTTAAATTAAAACAAACTTATGTCTGAATCTGTATTTAGTATTATTTAAAATTTCATAACTAATCACTTTTATAAATTATAAGGGCTTTGTGAATACTAGTATATTCAGTTTTATATAAAAACTACAAAACATTTACTAACTGTATACACATTAAATTTAATATGAATTTTCAATCTTGATTAAAATTAAAAGGAAAACTTTTTATAATATTTTATAATTTTTTAATAAAATCTTCCTTTATTTATTCTACGTTTTATTGCAAATATTTGCTGATGAATTAAGATGTTCTCTTTAATACCTATATAGTTTAAGTTTAATAATCCTATAAAAATTGAAAGAAGATAATTTATAAACTAAAGTAACAATTTTAAGAAATCGCTTACTGTTATTGTAAATAATAGAAAGTAGTTAGAACAATTTTGATTCAAAGATAGAATGCATCTACGTAAAAATTTCAGCCTCTTTCAATAATGCATGTTGGTGATGATGACAGATGTTTTTCCTAATAAATAAGATCAGATCAATGTTGCAAAAGATTTAAAATATAACAATTTATCAACAGATGTGACAGTTCTGACAGTTAAATTGATATGCTTTACGGTACAGTTAACATTAGCAATAGCAACCGGAGATATTTTTGCTAAATTAAAAAAAATCACTTTCGTAAGCTTATTACTAATGAATATTTGAGAAGAAATTTTAGGTCCTACCTAATATGCATTACAAAGATCAAGCATATGAAAAGTAGAAATGAATTTAAACAATAAGCTACAGTTTTTGAGTAATAGCTTATACTTATAGTTTATATTAGCAACAATA
>JAPDSC010104191.1:104097-177572 GCA_026290005.1 Latrodectus geometricus
TCACTGACAGAAATTTTAGCTCTTGACAGAAATTTCATTAACAAAAGTACTAAATATTCCTTTTTTAAAGGCATTTATTCATTTTTCTCTAAATAACAAAATGTTTCTTATCTTGATATATTTGAACCTAATGAAAGGCCAAAGGCAAAACATAGTTGTCGCTGTGGTCGGTGAAAATTCTAAAATATTTAATAAAATATAGTTTAAGCTAATGTTTTTGGGCTGATTGCACAATCTCTGAAGCAAGAATTATACAATATTTCTTGGTTTAGAAATGATCTAAATACTGATAGTGGTGTTATCAAAGATTTGTACAAGTTCATATAATATTTATTTTTGTTAAGTGTAAACATCATAAAGTATTTATTGTGCAATCTGTTTTGCATTTGTTCTCCTTAGCTGTGTTAAAAATAATAAAATTTTTTATGTTGGAAAATTGAAGATAAAATTTTTGATGTTTGTTAAGATATATTTTTATTACTGATATGGGAAATGAAATGGCAATAGGGATTTGTCTTAAAATTCCCAAACATTCCTAAATGGTGGTATAATAGAAAATATCTTGAATTTTCAGTTTATCAATTTTCAGATGTTATATTGATTTACATAAAAAACTATATAAAAAGTCTTATTAAATTAATAAAAATTTTAACTTGTTGATATAAAATTCTTACATATAAAAATTTGAAAACTTTTCATCCATTAAAAAATGCCCAGAACTTTATAAACACAGATACACAAACATTTCTTTATTAACGGTGTAAATTGATAATAGCATGATTTCCTCCTGTTTAATTATTTTAAAATACAACAGTTTCCTTTTCAAGAAAGTGTACTTCTGGGGGCATTTCCTAATCTTCTCTTTTAATAAATCAAAGGATAATTAAATATTCGAAAGTTAGAATTCAACCATCAGGCAGATAACAAAATTTACTTATTTTTCTCATCGTGTATAATTTAAATCCTTATGGAATAATTTTTACTCATCGAGGTATTTTCGCTCTATTTTTAACATATTTATTCAATTGATAAATACAAATAAATCAAGTGGAAAATAAAATTTAAGATGAAGATAGAAATATGCTAGAAAAAGGTAATAACAATATTACGACTTTTAAAAATCGTGAAGAAATCAAAAATATCTTCAGAAACATTGAAAGGGAAAAGAATGAAAAGAATTGTCAACTATCGATATTTTACTAAGAAATTCATCTCCATGGTTACCTGTGATGCATTCATTAATTCCCTTCTAGTAAAATGATAGTTTGGGCTTAAGAATTTAGTTTTTTACAAAAGAGAAATGCATTTAATACATTTCATAATAAAAAAATTCATTTGCTTATTCCTCAATTTTTTCGAAGTTTAGCAAATTTTTTTCAGGTATATTAGACATACTATTTCAAAAATTCATTTTATTTTCTAAAGATTTTAATTTCAGCATTTATTTCTATTTTAATTTTGAAAAAAATAATTTTTTCAAATAGCAAACTACCTTTTGGAGGATTCCAGATAATTTCGAAATTTGAACCAGAGAAGCTTCAAAAAAGCTCTATACTTTATCTCCGATTTCCCACCATGTAATCAAATAAACAAAATTTACTTATTTTGTAAAGTTGATATGAACAATACGAAACTAGTCTCAACTCTTTTCATTTTGATAATTTTCTTAAAAGCAAATTTAACAAGAATGTTACTCTGCTAATTTTATAACATTAAGATAGGTAAGAAAAAAACATAATAGAAAACATTTTTTGGCAAATATATTAGATAAAACATTTTTAAAATTAATTTTATTTTCTTAAGATTTTATATTTTGTTTTCTCAGTATATTTTAATTTGATTTCCTATATAACAAATCCCTTCTCATATAGTAAAAGATATTTTTGTTTTAATATTAGTCATCAATAACATGAAATGACGACTTTTTAACGGATATTTCACAAATAGTTTATTTTGTTATTACTTAATGATGCTATGATATTTCACAATAATTTCTTCCTTCAAACACAACAGACAAACAAAAGTTCTTCCTTTAAACACAACAATAATGTCAAATATATTAGCTATGGATGATTCTTCTTTTTTCAAGATAATCGATGAATAAATTTACGACCAGCTGACACGAATTATCAAAAAAATAAGAGACATCTACCCTTTTGTAGTCTAATAGAAATCCCAAGTGCATTTCAAAATACTTGAATAAAAACTTTCATAGCTGACATTTGTCGTTGTATAATTGTTTCTGAAAATATTCACTGGTAACCGTTCCCTTAGCTAACTACCAATTTGACTGTAGATAAATCCGTGTTTTACATTTTTTCTTACAACATGAAAAAGTCATTTTTTATTGATATGAAATAACTCCAAATAGCCTTCTTAATCGTTAACTTATTGTTTTTTAAGCAATGGTGAGCAAATTAGGTACCAATTTTGAACAGAATTTTTTCATTGATAAATTATCAAAAAAGTAATGAACACACTGATTTCTGGTATTTTTAGATGTCAGCTATCTCCAGCAGCTTTCCTTTATGATATGATAAAACTATTCTATGAACTTTTTATATGTTTTTTTTAAACAACAACCAAATTTGAGTTACAAAAAACTTTAGATACTCCTGTGTTTATACGACAGCGAACAACTTCTTATATTTGTCTTCATGAAGAAAATTTTGAAGTGTTTTGTTTTCTTAAAATTAAATAAGACCTTAAATTTTCAGAAAATGCTAAAAATATTGATAGGTTTTTAATTTACCGTACTGTACTCCTGTTTACATATTTAAATGAGAAATTGTACTTTGTATACTGAAAATTAAACAATAAAAACAAATTATGTTAATCAATAGGTACTCAAATATTTGATTCGTTATTGATTTACGATACATAAAATAAATTCTACTATTTTTCTTTTGATCATAAAATTTTATTGAACAGCAATATACATTTCATTCTTAATTAAAAAATGCAGATTTAAAAGTTGATTATATATTTATGACAAAAAATAAAAGTTATTCAAAGAAGTGAATATATTTATAATAATTTATTTAATTAAAGTTTATTTAAGAATTTGAATATACTTTGAATAAAATTATTAATAAACTTTAATAAAATATTGTATATTAAAATATATAAAGCAAAAAAAATATCTTTGTCTATTTTTTAGGCAGAATATATATAACAGAGTTTTTATTGTTATTTTAATATTAAAGTATTCATTTCAAGAGAATTATTTTCTTAGTATTCCATGTGAAGAAGAAAATAATTATACGATAAACTTTGAATAAATTTGGTTAAAATAATATTTTCGTTTAAAAAAGAAAGAAATTAAAAACGTTGTAAAAGTACATTTCTTTTAAGATTAGTATTGAATAAATTTGGTTTATATCTGTAAAATAATGTTACTTTCTTTTTAAAAAGGAAAAATTAAAACTTGAAAAAAAATTCATTTCTTTTTACATGAAAGTTCAAAAAATATGTCCACAAAGCGAGTATATTTATGAATTTATTGTGAATAATTAATTGTATTTCTTTAATTTACAAAACCTTCCAAATTATTTATTTTGATAAATAAAAGGAAGACAATGCATTACAATAAATAATTCTAACTGAATTGTATCAAAATTATTCAAATCATTAGCATGTGAATAAAAAAATAAATGTGCATTTACCTATAGGATAATTCTATCTAAACATCTACCTAAATAACAATTTGAAAATTCTGGAATAATATTATCAAAGTATTTAATCATCTTATAATATTATATGTCTATACATTCGGTTATAATCTTTTAGAGAAAATCAAATGACAAGATGAAGAAAATAAAATCGGAATGTTACTTATTATTTTTATTATTTATATCAAATTCTATATATATAGGTATAAATTTCATATTTGGTATTTATTTTCCAAGTTAAACTATTTGATGTTCTACTTTTTATTTATTTAAATCCCTTATAAACTATGTGAATTGTAAATAATTGCATTGAATCCAAACCCACGTATAGTCCTTTCTCTAATTCGTTTTTTAATTTCTTTACATTATTAAATTTCCCATTATATAGGCCGTACCTAACTGCGGATGGGAAGGATCTGGGTTCGAATCACGGCTTGGGCATGGATGTACGTTCCTGAGCCGGGATTCGAACGGGATTCGCCGGGACAAGTTCTCTTTCTCTGTGTTTCTTTCCCGTTCCTGAAATGATGTATGAATGTGCCCCCCCCTATAAACGGGTCTGTGTTGGTGGGATGCGGGTAATGCTACTCTCCTCCGTGACTTGGTTCACTGGTACCCACCGGGTAACGCTAAATGAGTAGTAATTTCTGGTTTTGTTGTGTCGAAGAGGTTAATCACCCAAGGCCAACCATTATTAAAAAAAACCTATTTTATTGGCCAAATTATGCATCTTAAATTTCATCAGTATTATCGAGTTGGAAGCTATACCGTTAATAAATGAGCAAGGTATCAAAAATATAGTTTACCAAAAACGTGTGTTTACATTTACATACAATATGTAAAAACATGTTTACAATGTATCACGAAAAAACCAATGCATTTGGGACAAAAGAACTTAAAAAAAAAACAACTGGACAGTTGAAATGTATATTTTGCAACATTTTACTTTTGTTTCAAAACTATTAAATTTAAACATTTCATACCTTAAATTTTTCTATTTAAAATATAAATTTATTAACAGGAAGCTTCACGGAATAGACAAAGTACAAAATATTATAAATATATATTAATGACTTTTAAAATAAAAATAATCTACAAATAAAATGCAAATAGAAAAATATTCAAATATCATTTTGCATTAATAATAAAGAGCAATCTGAGAGTAAAATTGTCCAATATGTTCTCAAAGCAAAAATCTTAAGTTTTTCTCAGCTATGTCAGCTATTTTACAATGTCAGAGAACAATGAAGATTAAAACTCATTGATCTTTCACTGGGTCATAAATTTCGTTTTTTACATTTCCCTTAAATAAATACGTGAAATGAGAATATATATAGCAAACTTTGATCAAAAAGCAATATTTTTAAATTCCCTCAATACTCTCCGCAAAACTAAAGAATTGGAGAATTTATCACATCAAATAAATCTGGATAAATTTTTTAACATTCTTTTACAAGACATAAAATTCTTAAAAATGATAGAAATATTGCTTAAAATATTTTTTATATGAATGACAGACGAATCATAAAATGCTTGTTTAATGAATTATATTAAGAATAAATAATCGCAGAATACACTGTGTAATGGGAAATAATATATTAGTACTGGTACTTGAAACTAAGAAGAAGAATATCTATTATTAGAATATCTATTTATTACAACATTAGTTGGAAAATTTTATAAAATTTAGCTATATTTAATAAATAAAACATATAAACATTTTATTTATTAAATATAATATATAATATGTATATAGTATATAATATATATAATAGTATTAACATATACAATAGTAAAATTATGTAATATATTTATTATAAATATAATATATGTAACTAATAAAAATGCACTTAATATTTATCATAATTACCCACAGGGAAGCTCTTTGACACTTGGTTACTGCCGTAGGATTTGGACAACTATTCTCCGCTTTCTCAGTGAGAATTTTTGTTCTATGGCTTTTCCTAACAGTTTTAAACCCTACGAGACAAGTTCTCTCCTATCCTGATCATGTGTCTGGTTTTATTTTCGTGTCTGGTTTATCCAAGCAGAATTCTCATGATAGCTTACTGCTCTTTTTGGACTTTTTAGTGAAAACAAATTCATGGACTTAATATAGCTTCGTTATACAGGGGATGTGCCTTATCATCGCACTTAATATTTAAAGGAAAAAAAACCTTGTTTTCGATCAATCCTTTGATTCTCTTCAATTAAATATAAATAATTTTTGCAAGGAATTTTGAAGATCAAATTAAAAATAGAATATTTAAATTAAAATAATCAAATGCACGAAAGCAAATGAACTCTTTTTATTAAAACAATTATAGACATTGACATGTGGTTATAAATAGAATATTTGAATCCCAATAATCAAATGCAAAAGCTTAACCACCTAAATTTTTATGCAATGTTACAAGCGTCGATTTGTGTGACAAATCACAATCAAAATATTTAAAAACCAATAATCAGATGAAAAACAATAACGATCATTTTTATTCGAACAATAATAACAGATAATATTATATCCCCTTAATAAAAAGAGTATTCAAAGATGATTTGTAATCATTAATAAGATTGATGAAAGCAAACTGTCTCTATTTTTATTCAATTACCATGATGGATTTTACATATTCTATTTTGGATCAACAACTAAAACAATAATCAACTAAATACAATAACCAAATGGAAATTCTGGTGTTGAAGTATTTTCAACAAATTCAGGCATTGAAGCATATTTAACAATTTTGCAAAATTCAAATATGAAAGTTGGAAAACGTATGGAAACTCTTCCCAATTTAAACAAAATTAAAAGTTTATATTAATAAACAATAAACCCTTATTTCAACATTGTATTAATAATTCGAAATAACTCAAGAGATAAAATTGAAAATTCATACGACTGAAAATTATTATTACCAAAGAAAAATTTTCAATTTTATTATTTCAACGCATTCAGCTATTATGACAAAGGAAATTGTTTGATCAAATTCATATAATAATTTTGAAAAATTATTGACTAAATTGGTTTTTTATTTTATACTACACCCAAATTACCATACCTCTTAATATTAAATCTAAAAAAAAATTATTTTATAATATAAAAATATTTATTTTGATGTCTTTTACTTAAAGTATTCGTAAGTATCAAAAACTATTTAAGGTGTTGGAAGTTATTAAAAAAGTGTCAAAGTGTGATTTTGATATTTTAATGTTTATTGAAAACTTGGTAAGAACTTGAAAACTCTTTTGAAATAAAGTAGTTTTTCAAGTTTAAAATAATTTTTTACGCCATACAAATACTGAAGGAAAAGAAAATGAGCAAATAATAAGAGAGAAAAATTTACTTAAAAGAAAGAATGTAAAACATTTCACAAAACTTTTAATTAAATTTAAAGTTGTTTGACGCTGGCATTAACATACAGATAAAATTCTTGTGAGTCTAATTCTAGATTTAATATATGTAAGAAAGCTTGAACAAAGAAGAATTTCTGAAACATATTTTGATTAATTAAATTGAATTTCGAGTCTAGTTTTTCAAGCATTAGTTTCAATAGAAACAAATTATTTTACAGTATTTTTATATCTGATTAAAGTAAAATATATCATTTTACAATTAAGACTATGTATTTTCTTTCTCTTGAAATTACGTGAAGCTTTCCCAAATAATCCAGGCCAAACAAATGTTTGTACATTAAAAATACAACAAAAATGATTTAAATAATTTATCTTTAAAAGAACAGTATCAGTAAAATATTATTTTATATTTAATTACGCTCATCCAAAATGGTTTTAAACTTTTATTATATAATTTTAAAAATCACTGTTTAGAAACTATATAAGCACAAAAAAAATTAACAGCTAAAAACAGGTTGAAAATATTAGCGAATTTGAGTAGAGAATGTTGAATGTTTTGAAATAAAATAAAAATAATAAAAGTTAATAAAAGTTCTTGAATTCTTTTTTTTTTTTATTTTTCTCGCTCTTAAGGAAATTTAAAAAAAAAAACGATTGCGTCAAAAAATTATTTTCCTGCATACATATTATTTGGATTCTTTTTTGTATATATAAATAAATATTTTAGAAAATGTTTTTATGGGCATAAAGTATATCATGCAAAATTTAAATTCATTACTTCATATGAAAATATGAATTTAGTCCCATTCATAACGTTTTTAAAAATTTGGTTTTATAGATTTCATAATATTGAAAATATTTCATATTAGTTTATTTCTTCATGATTTTTACTTCTGATTTACTTTCATAATAGTTTTAATTAAATAATTAAGTATTAAAAAATAAATGTAAGATTACTAAATCAGGAAAATATCTTAAAATATTATTTATTGATTTCTGGAATTGAGGATGCATAAAACTGGTTTATGTTAAGGTATTTTAAAAATATATTCTTTAAAAAGCAAACCAGTTTAAAAATTTAATCATATATAATTATTGAATAAAGAAAATATAATACTTTTCTTTTTATTTAAAATGTAATAAAATCTTCAAAGGACTTTTACTTTTTTAATGGAACAATATTGAATGAATATCTAGCTTTATTGCTAGCCATGTTACGTAAGCGTTTTATTTTTGTTTCAGATCACAAATACTTTCTCATTTGAGTAATTAGCACGTTTTTTATTCTTCAATGATAGTAAATTTTTGGATCTTAAATCCTAAATGGGTAATTCTTTTTAAATATTTCATTTTGTTATCACAATAAACTTAAATATAGTAAGAATCTCAAAGGCATCTAGTGACTAAACTTCATTAAAAATGCTTCGTTTTTTATACCAATGTATTTTACATTTTTTATTATTATTAAATATTTTAAACTACATTCATCACCTTGTAAAATTTAACCTAGAATTAATTTTATGCTTTATGAAAAAAATAAAAGTTAAACCGCAATCTAAGGGATTATTTATAATTTATAAAGTTAATAAATAAATTAGCAAGTATTTTTGTTATTTAATTTTGGAAACTAAAATTGGGAATTAAATCTTCAGTGTAATAATGTACATAAATATTTTTTTAAAATTTAAATATTTACAGTAAATGGACAGAGTAAAGCAATGTAACAAGATGTATGGCATTTTTAGGTTTCAGCTGTAAATGGCACGCACAAATAAAAAACTTAATTTTATATTCTTAAATTAATTTAACTAAATAAAAATTTAAGTTCTGGATATTTTTGTAAAAAAATGTTTTCCTCACTCACCTAAAAAACACATTCAAGTTCAATGATATTTAAATCAAATGATTACGAATATTACGATAAATATTAAATCATTAATTTTAATAATAATCTTTCATCAAATGTTCTCTATGATTTAAAGCATTACCGTTTTAATGAGCAAACCTAGATACAAAATGAAAATTTTTATCCACCAAGTTTTCATAATTCCTCTGACTTTGCTAATAATTCTTATCAGAAATTTTTTTCTCTCCATAAAAAAGGGATTTTTAAACGAAGTACATTAGTCAAACTCAAATTTTCCCCCTTACATCTCTATACTTATCTTTTCATATCAGTTGTAGATTGTATTTTTTGTAAATAACAACACTTTCCTATTTAATAAGCTCTTTTTTAAAAAACCATAGAACAAATAGAAAAGACAAATAAACTAACAGAAAAACTAAATAATTTGCTTTTTTTAACTCCAATGCTTTCCTCTTGTATTAAATACAGAAAGTTATTTCGTTGATGATACCAGATTTTTTACTTTATGATCTGTGTATTAAAGGAAACCCAATGCATGACTTTCAGTTCACATTAGTGAAATCGTTAGAAAAGAAGTATCATTTGCCAGTATTGCAGCAACAAATTCTAAAACTAATGTGCAAACCCCCCCCCCCCTCCTACCAATTGATCTCGAAGGTATTGAAAATCTTCACAACATCATGAAATTAATCAAAGACATTAATATAATATTTAAAGCACACCCCGCTCTCTTTGGAGCAATCCCTCTACTTGAAAAAGCATTCCACCTGACTGAGAAAAGGCACTTATTATTCAAAGCGTTAACGACAATAGTAATGAGCAATTAATTTAATAACATTAAAATTATGTCGTGGAACCCTAAGAGAATATTAGGTAAAAGAACAGAACTTCTAAACTTTATGTCACCTCATAACTTCCATAGACCAAGAGTGGTTTTGAGATTAAAACCTACTACCGATAACTGAACAGCATCATGGTTCACTCCCATCTGGGGAGGACCAAACCCTATGTATAAATTGTATGCATAATGTCTATCATTTCTCTTTATGTCAAATGATATAGTCTAGAATATCATTCTATTATATATATCTTACTTATTTATTTAAAAAAATATTTAAGAAAAATACTGTTTTAGTTAACCAGAATATTGTTTGTTATTCAAGATTCATGTTTTGTAAATTTATTCCTACTTGATATAAACTTTTTACTATTGTGAATACTTTATTATTATGAATACCCATGTTATCTAGCTTGCTGTGCAAGCAAACTCTCTTGTTTTTCCACAGATTTATGAAGCAAAATTATGTAAGAAAAACCAACTACTTCCAAAAGCAGTAAATGGCCGTCAGGCTACACACCTCGCAGAAACATCTAGACCAATCACATTAAAAAAAATATATATTTTTTCCTAGTGTTCCATTTTAATTATCTAACGCTCTATTCTAATTTTTCTCCAACTCACTTAAATAAGTACAAAGTGATGACAGTAAATAGATCGAAATTTGAAGAAAACTTTTGCAATCCCCACTGAAATTTTGCAATAATTTTCAATACTCAAATTCAATTCAAAACATTTTGCTGAGTGATAAAATATATATTACTATATCAACTTTAAGAACAAAAAGTAAAATGAATAAATTTTTTAAATCTCTCTACCATAAAGTTTCATTTTATGACTTAAATTTAAATACTAGGCAATTTTTGTTGAATTTAAATATTTCTACACAAATTTATCAATTTTTCATTACTCAATGATTACATTTATCTTAAAATTTATTAGTCTGTATAATATATTTGTTTCGTAGAAGCCAATGTTATATATCAGGAGTGGCCAAGACACCGACCGTGGTCGACCGGTAGACTTCAAAGACATTTTAGGTAGTCCACGTGACCATGCCGATAATGATCTCGGATATTAACAATTTAATTTATGACTGTGACATAGAATTAATGAATTATTTAAAATAAAAATTTACTACGGTCTACGTTTTAAAACCCAAAACAAACTGTGCAATGATTTATGATTTAAAGTTTACGATTTAAAACCTAAAACGTACATGATGAGCGCTATTAAAAGATTAAAAAAAACTAAAAAAAAAGTATGCATCTCAATTAAGAAAACATGAATTGAGTAACTTCAAAAACATGGAGGAAGAGTGCATCCATAATCCAAACCGAGACTTCGAAGATTTCGCTTAATACTTACTTGCTTTGTTTGAAGAATTTGAAAGAAGATTCGCTGACTTAATTAGGTTGAAAGAAACACTGAATTTTATCATATTTCCATTTAATGGAAATGTCAACATTGATGGAGTATCTGAAAAAAATAGGACATTTAATAGATATCACATCAGTCACGGTCCAGGAAGAAATTATTAAATTAAGATGCGATATATTTCTTAAATCCAGAGCACATTTAACGATACTGATTTTTGGAAATTGATTTCTGAGGAAATATTTCCAAATATTTACAAACTGATTTTGTATTTGAAATCATACTTTGAATCGAAGTATCTTTGCGAATCCGCTTTTTCAACTATGAACAAAAAACAAACATTGGGGGCATTTAACAGATGAACATTTAATTTCGTGTTTATACACTACAATAAGCTCGTACTCGCCACAATATGATAAACTTGTCGCAGATATACAGTGCTAAATTTCAACTAAACGAAGTGAATAGGATGGTCAGTTTTCGATATATGAATACTTTGATTATTTTCGTCAGTAAATTTTTATTTTGTAATTATTAAGTTTTTTTTAGAAAAATTACATAATTTACCATATTTTTTTGTTACTGAAAATAAATATGCACGTTAATTTAGCTCTGCCTTTGGTAGACTGCTTTCGATTTTTTAAATGTGGAGTAGACCCCGGATCCCAAAAGTTTGGCCACCCCTGTTATATATAATGTGAAGATTTTCAGCTTCTTCTAGTTTATTTTAATAGTGTAAAATAATAGATTTAGGTGCATGTTTATTCAAAAGTAGATATCTTTTAAGCAAGAATGCACCTTTAAAATCATTAATATTAATATTTAATGAGTTTTCATTACAACGAAAAGTAACGTAGGATTAAGTTTCTTTTATTTTTAATCTAAAATTTTCAAAATTTAAAGCATTACTTAATAGTTACTTTATAAGAATTGCTTTTCGTAGCAACTATTTAAGTTTTATCACTATTATTTAGCAAATTATGAATTTTTAACGTGAACAGAAAACTAAGCACTGAAAAACAGAAACCTTACATGAGAGAGTTACATTTTTCTAAATATCATTAAAGTAATAAAATCCTTAATGCATTTGACTCTTGTTTCTGCCAGAAGACCGAAATCAAAATAAAAAATTGTAAGTAAAATTTGAAAGTTCAGAAAAATTCTCTTCTTAATAATTATACTTAGGTTTATGAAAGACCAAATATAAATGGCATTCATCTTGTTTTATCTTTTACAATCTAATAAGAGGTCGCTGTACTGAGAGGCTTTAAGCTCGTTAAATGGTTATAGATCTTAATATCAGTATTTTTTATAAAATAAGGTACTCAGGAATAATATGAGTGATTTATTTCTGCTTTTTATAAAATACTAAGATTAATCATTGATGATTATGTACAAAATTTAAGAGAAAGATACAAACTCTCTTTTATAGTTCACTATTAATGGTTTAGGGCTACGGATTACCAACTGGAAAAAACATTAAATCACTTAATCCTCAATGATCCAATTAGATATTGCTATGCTACGAGAGTTCGTGATCATTAAATAGTCATAGACCCTAAAATCTCTTATTTTTATGGGTTTTTTGGTTTTTAGTGTACTGTGCTAATTCAAATGCTGTTTCTACAGTTGACCTAGTTTAAAAATTTAAAATATTTTTGTGTTAAAAGGCTTTAATCTGTTAGCTACTAAATATTATCAACTTTAACGGTTTTCACTTGATAATTACAGTTGAAAATTTTTAATTGGTTTTGTTTTTCAAATTTTTGTTTAACAAATTCATATATTTTTATTTCTATCTAAGAAAAAAATGATACAAATGTCAACATTTATTTTAAACCTATATTAAAATGTGAAACATTTTATTGCATTATCAAATTTAAATAATTATATTTAAAGCTGTAAATATTTATAAAATGATTCGAACAATTATTATACAATGTGCACATATATGTAACTCAAACCAATACAATTTTTTATTCAAATAAATTTATTAATTAATTGCTGTAATTTATATAAATTTTCGAATGTTTAATTGATAGTTAACCCACGAAAGTCATTATGAATCTGTAATATTTATAATAACCATAACAGTCCATTTACGCAAAAATTGTACATTTCATAATGAACTTAAATAAATATTTTGATTATGTTTTCAATAATTTAACGTAACAATCAAGGTAAAGATTGTCTAAATTTAGTGTTTAAGATAATATTATAAAAATATACTTTTCTTAATGAGTTTAAATATGTCGAAACTTAGCACGATAAATTGTGACTCATAAAAATCGTGAAAAATTATTAACTTAGATTACCCAACAGAGTTTTTTCCTACAAATTCAACACGCTTCCCATTAGAAAAATCAAGTATCTAAAAAATAAAAGGAAAATATATCAAATACCGAAAAGGAATTAAGTTAATGATAAGGAAGAAGATTATGCTGATCATCATTTATTTTCTGGTTTTCTAGAAAAAATATTTTTTGTTTTAAGTAACGTTATGGAATATTTATATACGATACTGAAATAAAGCTGTTACACCTAATAAACAATTCATTTAGCAAAGTGATTTTGTAACTAAATTAGGTCTTTCAATTGTTTTTTATCATTTTATAAAAAATATACTTCTTTTTCTAAAGCTTCCTAATTATCTATTGCAAGATTCTATCAAGTAAAGATGCCATTTTATTTAATCCTTAAATAATAGCCGATATAAATAACGTCATTAGTAATCATGATGATATTTCTCAGATGGCTTAGAAACTAATTTTTCTACCAAGCACTTTAATTGAAACTTTTTTAATTGTCACTATTGTGTTTCTGTTCTATTCAAATATTGTAGAAAAATTTCATTTTAACTTAATTCATCGTGTTAGATAGAATCCCTTTATTTGTGCAAATAAATTGTTCTTAGAAATGCGCAAAAAAATTTGGTACAGAAATATATTGAATTGTAAAGGATAATAAATGTCAGTAAAATGGGAGTTTTGGAAAACGTAACTATCATAATACTTGGTTTAACTAAAATTTGTGAGTTTTACAATTGTCATTTTAAATGGAAAACATAAGCTATAAATTAATTAAAATGTTAATTCATTTTTCTTGAGTGATAAGCAAAGTGACACAAAATAAAATGTTATACGAAATAATGATCTGGTGTTATTTTTTCATTTGCTAAAAAATTGTTTTTAATAATGCATTTTCATGTCAAAATACTTTAAGAGTATTTGAATTCAATCCCCGTGACAGTTTTTCCTATACTTGAAAAATTTATTTACATACTTTTATTCATAATCATATATTTTTTTAAAAGAGTAGATGTTAAATAAAAAAATTAAAAACAAATTACTTTTAAAAGATTTATCTTATTTTCAAAAATAAGTATTCATACTTTTCCTAAAATTATGAATATTACTTTTTAAGGATTCCATTATTTTCTTTATAATAAATGAATTGCTTAAAATTATTTGCTCTTGTTGATAAAATAATATGAATTTAACCAAACATTGTTTTTCATTGAAATATATTAAAAATAAGAATTTAATTACTATTGCTTAACAGTAAATTTATGTATTTCTTATATTTGTAAGTATATGATCATAATTAAATCAGGCGAATATAAAGTTATGTTTCATCTATTAAATTTTTGTCATTTTCCTACTAGAAATATATTTGTGATCGAAAACAATTATCTCTTCCAAACATATGATTTAAAAAAAGTTTACTAACTTATTTATTCCCTTAAGCACATATATAAGAGAAAAATTCACTTAATCTGTCTCAACAAATGTAACTTAGTTATTTAAAAAATCAATGTGACAAACAAGACATAAAATTGGATAAAATAAAAATACATAATAGAAAGAAAATGTTATAATACATTGAAAAAAGATAAAATAAGAAAGACTATGATTAAATTAATGTGTAAATAAAAATATCACAACTTAAAACAGAGAAAATTGTTAAAAATTAGTCAGTTAAAAACACCTGAAAATTTATCAATAACAAATAATATGTCTCTACCTAAAACAAGACATATGAAGTCAAAGTCATGTGTCACATAACATCATTAAAGTGCATTTTATATATCACAAGAAACAACTTTTTTTTATTTGATATTAAATCCTGTAATCTATATTGCAATTTTTAAAAAGATCAAAAAAATAATATATTTATATTTTTCTCTGAGCACAATGACCTTCCGAATAATTAAGTGCATGGTAATTGCTTAATAGTTCGTGGGTTTGATATCCAACCTAAAAATTTCTGTTCATATTGAATGTAGATTCACTTTAAAAATATGTAAATGTGTTGACATTTTATGAATTTTTCCAAATAACAATTTAGTAGCTATGTAAATTGCAATGAATAATCTATTTAATTCTTAAAACCATTCCTCTAATTTAAGGAGAAATATCTTCAAGACACTATAATCTATCTCAATATCTTGTCAGTGATTATTTTAGTTAATTTTTAATACTTATTGTTGTGGTGTTGCAAATTTTGACTTTTTTATCAAAGGAATTTTATTGGTATTAACAAACAGGGAATTTTTTTTATTTTCTTATTTTGAGCATAATGCTAATTACTACATGTTAAAATTTAGTCAGTACAACATAACCAACTTGAATGAGAAAAATCAAATCAAAAAATTAATTTTTATAATATACTTATTTATTAATAATTTCAATACACTCGTTGACATAGCGTTTAAAATTTAAGTAATAAAAATCAAGGACCATTTTAATAATCATTATGAATTTGTAAAAGGCTATAAGAATAAAAAAAAATTCTTGTTTTTTCTGTTAAAACAATTTAGTGGTAACTGTCTTCATAAAATTTCACAATTTTTCTATTTTGTAATTGTAATTATTATTTAATATGTATCATATTCCTTTTTAGTTTCAATACACTGATTAACGTAAACTGCACACATATCAACGCAATCTTCACAAAATTTTATCAATGACCATTTGAATTATTTTTAGTACCACATTTACCGTTCTTCTCTAACTATTACTTGTTAAACTTTTATAATATTTCAATTGTTATAATTGTTGCAAACCACTTTAATAAGGCATAGTGGACAGTTCAAGTATCAATATCCGCTATAAGGGATAATTAATTAATTAATTAATTAATTAAGAATTCTCAACTTGTAATTTTTTTCTCGAAGGAACTTTTATAAATACCTTCTGAAAGGAATCTTTTCCACCTCTATATTGGGAATGATTACCTTGGTGGTCATAATAAAGTTCATATTAAGTTTGTTTGTTCCCTTGTGATGAAAACGAGCCAATGAACAGACATCATACTTGGGTACTTGAGAAACTTTCCATGCAGTAATTGATACTGTAAGATATTAGAAAGATGTGAGAGATTTGGAGGGAAAATCTTTGGTTATCTCTTGAACATATTGATTTCATTTCTAAATTTTTCTTTCTTCGTTTTAAAATTTTGCCTCTTGCTCTAACCATTAGAAATAAAAAATCAGTATTTATTGTAATGACATAACCAAAAATTTTTAATCAAAACTATCTAATGATATTATTGTTATTACATGAAATTTAAAATTTTCCTATTTTATAATTTTTAATTATTAGGTGTAAGTTTTAAAATCATTATTAATAAAGATAAGTATTTTATGATAAAATAAAAATGTTTTTTTTAATATACTTATTGTATGTGATATTTTGAATACATGGATTAAATAATTTTCACAATCTGAGATATCTTATCTAAGTAAGTGTCACTTATCTGTAACATTATCAAACGACATTTAGAAAATATTTAAATTTCCAAATTATTAGCATCATAAGTTTTAAATTATGGAAAAGTTGGAGAATTCATCTAGAAATCAAATTAGTTTATAAGTTTCCCAAATTTCTTGATAGTGTTAATTATTCCCATGACATTTTAATGATAAAAGTTTTCATATGAAGTATATATATTTGCTAAAGAACTTTCCTTTAAATATCTTTTCACATTGACATTGGTTCTTAATTTTACTTTCCTTTTGTATTCATGAATTTTAAGAGATGCGTTCTAGTATGTAACGCCAAACCTCTGCTCAGAAAATTAATTGAACTAGACTAAAAAAGGAAATGTAATTAAAACTAGAAAATATTTTCTGAAACTGTTATCTTATCAAAACAATGATTACGCATGCATAAGTTAAAAAAGCATTTTAATCACATGTTCCTGAAAGAAAATAATTACTAATATTAAGTATATATATATATATATATATATATTAGGTTGGGGAGAAAGAAATCCATTATTTTTACGTGAACTTTATGTAACTTCTTTTGGATTCACTTTGTAAAAAGGTTTAAAACAGCTTTCATGTAGATTTTTAGGTTTTGCGCGTTACAACTGCTGACATGCGGTTAACTTCGATCATTTTTGATATTTTATAGACATTTTCGACGATGCTGTATCCACATGCGAGGTGCATCTCTAACATCAAAAATACGCGAACGGAGTCAATGAAACAAAAATTGTACGTAACTGGTTGTTACAGTCTTATATAGAACAATAAACACGTTTCACAATTTTAGCCACCCGGCTATCTTTTTCGCCGTTACAAGAGAAAAACGAAAATATATCGAATGTTCTGTTTGTTGTCTTCCATTTTTAAAACCTTGTACTCGTAACTGAATTAATCAAGCAAAAAACCACAAGAGGATATTTTAGTGTCAAATGTCACCTTTCCAACGAGCATAAATCTGAAATTGTTTGATAGATACCTCACGAGATATCGATCTCTGCAGACGTCTACCGAAAAAATAATGGATTATTTTTTCCCCAAACTAATATGAACAAAAATATTCTATACGAAAATATAAGTGATACAATTTGTTTTAATCCATTTATAAGCTTAAGAGCAAGTTTGCTGCCGCGTTGATAGGATTGTTGTTCATGTAACAACAAAATGATGCATAACTCTGTTTAAAAATACAAAATAGTAATTAATATTGAATGTGCATTACTTTTTAGGAGGTTTTATGTTATTGCACTTAACGAAAAATAAAAACATAAAATTAAACAGCTCCAAGAAATTACTCATTTAATATCTAAATAAATTTGTTTCGCTAAAAAACTCAAATAGCATTTATTTATTTTTCTCGGGAAAGCAAGTAAAATTAAGTAAAAAGTGTATGTTTAAAGAAAGTATTAAATTTAAATATAATGTATGAGAAAGAGAGCGTAGCAAATATTCAATAAATATGTCGTCTAATATGTAATCAAGTCAGACAGCATATATATTATTTTTCTTAATGATAATTCTTGGATTTTCCAATACTATAATGACATGTTATTATCATAATAAATGAAGTGAATAAATAAAATAAAATTAGAAAGAGGAAATAACACAAGAATTCCCTTCAAGATTTTAAATAGATTAGAAAATTTTTTTCAAACCAGGATTTTCTGCAAAAGTTTTATCTAATACATTTTACTAATAAGAAAACCGAATAGGTTTGTATATGTTTCACAACATCGTTAATACTCATATGATTGCTGCTAAGCAACACATGCTTAACAAAAGCAACATATCGTTGACATGCATTGTATAATCCAGTTATTTTGAATAAAATCCTATTATAGAACTCGTATTTTTAGTTAACAGAATATAACGTTAAGAGACGAATGCGATAGTAGCACCCTTAATCCTCTAGAAGTAAGGAATATAGAATTAAATTCAACACAAGCCTAAATGTTTAATTTTCTAGTTTTCTCATTGTAGTTAATTAAATTCTTTATAATCTTTTCTTATCCATTACATAGTGTTATTTTAAAATACGTTTTAACATTTATTTATATAACTTAATTTACTAAAATATAGCTACTAAAATGTATATACATATATATATCTGATATTTTTTAAATCGTGCGTAAATCCCTCATAAAATACAACTAAGGGGCTATTTAAGTAACCAACGCTTTGGCTATCAGCTCAAAAGTTTGTGGGTTCGATTAAAGCTTTGAACGTAAATGTTTGTTGTGTTTCGAAATCCATTTTAACTTTAATCACCAATTCAGTTCGCTGACGAGAGCAAAATGTGATTTTATAGCTACAAATGAACCAACTTAATCAAATCCATTTATTAAACTACAACCTAACTTATTATATTTAATAAGTGAGAAACATTATTAAATAAATATTTTTAATCTAAAATATTTATTCGTAATTACTAGAAAAAGTGAAGCAAATTACGCTTAATATTACTGAATTATTTTTTTATGCATTTTATCTTGAAGATAGAATAGTTTAGAAATTTAGAAATATATATATACTTATATTTAATAAAACTTTAAAGATTCAGTGGATATGAAAATAAAGTAAAATATAAATGATAAGACTATTCAATTAAATAAAGCAATTGTGGTTAAGCCAGTTCAGGTTCAACTTGTTGATGCAGAGACCTCTGTGGTGGTAGATAAAACTTTTATTGATTTCCTTTGAGTTGCCAATTGTAAGACTCCATCAAACCAAAATGTCGCTTTATTTAATCCGGAAATAATGGTCGATCTAACGTCAATAGTAACCATGGTGATGCTTCACTATTGGAGATATAAACTATTTTTTTCTCCTTTTCAAAATATTTCTGAAGAGCTTTTATGTTTTTTCTGAAAACCATAAACAGCTAGAATATCATTTTTGTTTCATTTATTTATTATTTTTATATTTTATTACATTTTATTCTGAAGTATTGATGTTTAATATTTTGAATGAAATATATTTTTACAGCAATCTACAATTTTATTTTATTCGTTGGAAAATAAAAATCTAAATCATAACTATCTTCAGTTGTATTTAATTTAATTAAAAATTTAAATTTTATTACAAACCTCGCATAACATTAATCTTCTTAGTAATGAATTTGAACATAATTAAATTCCCTTAAGTAATCAATTTAGATAAAATTAAATTTACTGCATGTGATTAAATTAAATTGTAAAACTCGGAATTTGAAACTAATATATATTAAAATAAAATTTAAATGAATAAAATTATGAACATGATACAAAATATATTTCACATCATCACAGTATGTTATAAAAAGAAAAAATTGAAGAAAAATTATTACAATTTTATCAACTGGTTTCTTAAATTCCTTATAGCATTTTATGTTCCCATTTTAATTGTCTATATATCTTAATTAAATTATTTATTAATTTTCTATAATTTATAAATTTATCATCAAAACCTTAGAATTTTTCCATTCACAATTTTAATTACTTCATAATTTAATTTCTAATAGCTTATTTTTCTTACAATAGTAATAAAATAATAGACTAATAAGCCATTAATTGAAAAAGGAATATTTCTTCCTTTTATTACTTAAAAAATTCAAAATTACTTACTCGTGTAATTCGAAATTAAAATTTCCATGAATAAACATGTTATTCTATAATGTGACATGTATTTTTAATGCACCTGTATCAAATATGTTCAAAAAGTGTCTAAATTTACTCGGGTTTTCTTTTTCTAAATTAACTTTTAGATAAAAAATCGAAATTTCTTCTAGGTTATGTACTATGAGGTAAATAATTTAAAAAAAGATAATCCAAGAACTAATTATTTTTTGTTATCTTTATACATTTCTAATTTATAAAATATCTTTATATGTATAAACAGATGATCGAGTCATCAATTAGCTTTAAGGAGAAAGTATATAATTGAATATGTATATAAAACAATAATATGTTTTAATTGAAGCTGAACGCATTTATTACAAAACATTTTAGTTCACTCTGTATTGAACAGAAATAAAATACAAAATTCTCACATATAAACTGTATTTAGTCAGCTATGTATTAATAATTCATTATTTAATAAAATGTAACACAAATATATCTCATTGAAATTTTAGATAATTTTTTTCTCTTTTAATAACTTAATTATAAGTTCCATCATTTTAGAAATTTTTACTTGTGATTTACATTAGATGAGAGCAAAAATAATAATTTGAAATATATTTTTTACATATATTTAACGAAACTTTTCAAATTCTGATAATACAAATTAAATATAAGAAAATATTTAATTTAGATGAAATTTAGTTTTTTTAATTAAATACATTACAAAAATTGATATTCATTATAATAAGAAGTCTCACGGTCAGTAGTGAAACGTACGGTCATTTCTAAATTCAGCAGAAATCAAAATAATCAACATAATGAAATTAAATGACTTATGAAACCAACAATTCATTTTCGTAATTCATGAAGTTTTTGGAAGTGTACACAAACCAAGGCATTGTTCATAGACAGTAAAATGATATTTGAAAGTAAGTATATTGAGATTATATCCAAATACTCAACAATTTTTCAGTTCAACATAAGTCATATGTACTTGCCCAGATTTTCAATAAAATACTTTGGGTGATCATGAATCAGTTTCACAGGACATAAAGCTATGCCAATAAATGGAGGTATTCCACTGATTTATTGCTTCAATAGCAACAATCACAGGTTATGCATTTAGTTTTATTCACAGATTAGCATTTACAGATTATGCATTAATTTTATATGGCATTTTACAGGAAAAACATATATATTAAATTCTTAAAAATCATCTGAACAATATATCCTTTTTAAGAAACTTTTCTGATTTTTAAAATTATCTCTTATATTCCTGCCTGAATTGATTTAACAAAAAGTAATTTTTCAAATCAGAATAGTACTTTTCAAAATAGCACTTCTGAAAAGTTTTCCCTCAAGAAAGAAAGCGAAGCGTATTATTATTTTATTAAAAAATAATGAATTCACTAAAAATTACTTTTATAATAAAGCAATTTCAAAGTTTGACTCAAGGACGCAAAGTCTCAATTACAGTTGCAAATTAACTTATTAAACGAGTACATGTTTTGAATTCGAATTGCATGTCGCTCATTACCATATATTTGAAAAGTATATTCATGATAGCGCTATTCATAAATTTTCCCTTTCATTACATTACTTCATAACTTTCATTTTTTTCAGTTTATAGTCGCAATGTCACAAAACAATAAAAAATATCTTGGAACCATATTTTCTAGTGTACAAAAGTAGAAAGATAAAATATGGGTGTAATATTCTCTAATAAATGAAAGGTGTCTTCTCATTAATGAAGATTCATAGCATATTTCGGTTGCGATTTAAATAAAAGAAGGCAACTGGAACTATCATAAAAGTCACGTTTCACCCCTACAACTTTGTAAGCCTAGTTGATCCTCATTTTTATTTCCGATTCACTTTTAACACACAGTAATTTCAAGTATGAAAATACACTTTTTAAAACCAAAATGGTAGATAGAAACAGCTTTAAATTTAAAAATATAGTGGTAAGTTTAGTGTAGAAGTTCGTCAAATTCAAAATATTTGCAAAGAAAGAATTTCTCAGAATTAGAAATTTCACCCTTTTATGAGAAAGAGCACGTGCATGTCAAGTAAAAGAAACTTCCATAAATTTCCGGCTATTAACTTTTTGCAACATTTTATTCTAAAAATACTTTAAGGTAGACAGGCAATTCAGTCTAAATCTGTAATTCAGTAAATTAAAATATATTACTTAAAAAAAAGTTACTGTACTGTATCGGTAAGGAAATGCTGTTCGAAGATGAATTCTTGAACTCGATCCCAGGCATTTCCAAACATGGGTGGGTATTAAACTTCAGCTTTCTGCGTAAAAGTCTTAATTAAAATTTATTAGGGTTTTTCTTTTATGACATATAATACACTGTTTATGAAATCGTATTTTCCAAAGACACACATTTATTAAAATACTTAACAATAACTTCAGCTGTGTAAGTTTAGGATGTCAAAGGTGAAAGATGATAATAATATATTTACCTAAATTCAATAAAAGATCTCTGAAATTAAAACAATAATTGGCTTTGATACTTAAATTATGAGGAATCATTCCAAATTTAAATAATTTTAAACAGAAAAGAGAGAATTAAAATATATTCTGATTGATATTAAACAACAAACGTTTAACCAAATTTCAATAATTTAATACCTTTTGTTAAGAGAATGGGGTAAAGAAATATATTAAATTTCATGTTAGACTTTTTAAATAAAACTTATATTCAGATAGTTGAAAATTTTCAAGCACTTATACATTATAAATGTTCTAAAATATTTGTAATTCCTTGCTCTTAAAAAATAGAAAGGCAAACAGAGAATAAAGAAACCCATGATATGACAGTAAGGCAGGGACATAAACTGGGGAAAACACATGTATTATAAAAAAAAAACAGAAAAATGTAAAAACTTCATTTGGGGAATTTAAACTTTTGGAATGATAGAAAGAACTTGTGAAAATTCTTCAACTGACCTATTAGTGATATAATTAACATAACTTGCGAGCAATGAAAAACGTTTAATATAATTATTTTGGCCCTGCGATAACAGAGGCTGGTGTATGTTTATTGCAATAGTTTTTGCTGATCCCTGTTAATCCTTTTGGATAGCAGTCTTCCACTCCTATATGAGTTTCATTCTATAAAAAATATAATATTTAAATTCTGAACTGTAAAAAAAAAAGAAGAAATCTGGTAATAATGTGTCGTCTGAGTGCGTCTCAGGTATACTTCATTGGATTTTTGTAAAGAGAGCAGTCTAGGTTACTCCTTACGATTTATTATTTTAATTTCAATCATGCTCTCCACAAAACAAAATGTATGAGGTTATGAGGTTGATATTAATAACATAATTAAATTTATAGAATAAAACACAGTTATGAAAAGAAAGTTGTCCGAAATCAAAATTTTTGCATTTAAATCAATTTTGATGTCATAATCTTAGTTTTATACATTAAGTTTCCTTTGATTTTTGATAAGACTTGAATTTTAAAAATTTTATTTAACTTTAATTATTAGTATAAGTATTTACATTATTATGTTAAGCTACATTTTTCTCCTTTTATAAGCATAATGCTTTAAAATCTATATTTAAACTTCATTATCATTTTATAGAGATTTTTTCATTCACACTTAAAAATATTAAAGTTATACAATACATTTAAATTCAAAACTTATTCAGACAATTCTTTACCTACAACCATATCTTTGTTAGCTATTTAACAATTTACCTGCGTATTTGAATAAATATTTTAAACATTTTTAAAATAGATACATTTAATTCTCAATGAAAACTTTACACACATAAATATATTCAAAGGAAAAATTATGATTGAATCCATATATACACAAAAAAATTTTTATTTGATGCCTCTCTTTTGATATATTTAGTAACTTTTTAGGAAACAATTTTGATAGCAATTAATTAATCAACAGGCCTGGGCTGGGCCAAATAAGGAACAAACTATTTTTCAATTATTTCTTAGGATTATAAATGTAAGCTTTGGGCAAAATGTGTACGACCTTTAATACTAGGTATATATATATATGATACATTAGGTTAATTTTTAAATATGCATTTATAATTGCAAAAATAACTAATTAATTGCATTAATCTGCATTAGTAAATAAATTGCATTAGTAAATAAAAAACTTTAAACTGAATATTTATTAAAAACGTGCTGAACTTTGACATTTTTATTTAGGCTCACCCCTCAGGCTATTTACACCTATAAATTTGTTTTCATTCTAACAGCTTCTGGAGAATATCTCAAACGTTTCAATAAGAGAAATCAGATTTTGAATTCTGTAAACATATTTTAACACGATTTAGTCAATCCTATGTATGAAATAGAGAGGAGACACAAATTTCATTCGAATTTAAATCCGGAAATAAAATGAAGACCTATATTTAAATTCAAGACTGCAGTTGTGCTTGAAAAGAACTATTCTCCTGAAAATCACATTGAAATTGTAAGTAAAATGCTAAAGATTACAAGTTCATGCTTTGTAAATATAAAATATATTATTTTTGTAGAATTAATTAATGAATTATGTAATATAAGTAATATAATAGAAAATAAAACTATATTTTAAAGTTCATTTTATTTACTGACAAAAATAAAAAATAAAAACATTTATCTGTGTTTAACTATTGTTATCTCTTTACTAAGGAATATTTTTTGATTATGAATTAAATTATAAATATTTTTAAATAACGCAAAAAATAAATAAATAACTTTATGATGAGTTCCTTAGAATGGAGAATTCATTAATAAATAAAAATTCAGCCTTAATATAACTTACTTTTGAAGGAAATTTTCTAATATTGTATTATTTTAAATGCAATCAAATACTTTTTGCAGTCTATTCTTTCAATACTTAAAGTATTTGTTTTATTTCTAAAACTTATACAATTATTTTGAATAAAACATGATCTATTCATATTAAATGATAATACAAAAAATTTTGTTTGATAACCTTTCTGGAAGTTATGTAAATAATTTAAGGAAAATTAAATAATAAAAATTCTAGAATAGTTAAAATTTAAAAATTTTATTTCAAATATTTTTTGTAGAAGAAAGAATTTCTTATATTAAATCTCAATTTCTAACTCCGATTCTCCCGCTTATAAACTCGTACAACAAAAAAATTTAATATTTTTATTACTTTAAATACTATGTAAAAAATTATATGAAGCTCTCAAATATGATGTGGGATTAATCAAATATCTAAATCATTTTATATATTTTTTTCATGTACTGCTTTGATATGCAAAATTTTTAAATCTCTAATAGTATATTTGTGGTTATAAAAATGCTTTATGGAATCTTTTTTAAAGACCTAGATTTTAAAGGAAATTAATCTATATTAACTCTGAATATAAATATGTATTCATTTCAATCTTTAAAAGTTCCACTTTCATGTCGATAAAGCGCAATTTAGTAAACTATTTTCAATTATAATTTATAAAAAATAAAAATACATAACTTTTTATTTTATGTTTTTAGTGGATATAAAATATAACTAATAAATATATTTTAAGATAGAGCAAATTTTTATTCATTCATAAAGACTTTTATTTCAATTTTGTCAAAGTAAACATTCTCATTTATATTTTAAGTGTTTTTAAATTCTCTAATTAAGCAGTTTTTACAAAAATCAAATAGTATAGCAATGCTAGACACAGAATTAGTCTTTAAAAATACATTTATAAACATTTTATTCAATGGATAAACTATGTAATTAAATCCAATTTGATTCAAAAAAAATTTCAAATCAAAGATATTAAGATAATGATAAGATAATTAGATAATGAGCAGCATATTAAGCACAAATTTTTATAATCGTATTCCATATCATATAAGCTGAAAGTAGTTGTGAGACATTCAAAAATCTAGCCCATAATGGCTTTCGTGTAGGTTTTCCTTGGAAATTAAGCTATATTCGTTTGTCACAAGAGAAAAACCAGGAGAAATATCAAGCACTATATGAAACGGGGGTGCAGGAAACAAAATTGACAATATTTATCTCCTGTTAATTGTGACTGAAATTGAAACTGAGAACTTCTATTAATACCAAAAGCTATGGTTAAAATTTAATTGAAAACTGAGTAACAATCTAAAATCACACCAACAATTCCTGTATTAAATTGAAAGAAATATACTGTAACAAATGGAGTGATTAATATGATTAAATTCATTTCAACAGACAATCCTAGAAATGCACGTGCCTGATAAAATCCACTCTAAGAGATGATAAGAGATATTATGTCATTTGTTGAGAAGAATTCTGACCGTCTCTTCCTATTTGAGAAGCACTTAATCTTTATATAATGATAAATTCTTTGAGGCACATTCTATTAACGAGTAAAAATACAAGCGCTCCATTGCATTAAATTATTATGAGTTACTTCCTAATGTATATAAGTTTACATAACATTTTTAATTAAACTGTTGGCTGAATTCTTACTGTAATAGTTAGTTCGGTTGCCACTAGGGTAGTTATGTTTCTAGTAACTCGAAAATTGTTTTGAACTACAATTCCTGGTTCAGAATTAGTCCTCGCGTATAAAAATGACCAGAGAGGGAAAAGTAGAACAAATTAAAAAGCAAATACATAAATTAAACGGAAATGAATAATAGATAATTGATTGACAGTTTTGCAATTTTATAAATCTGGCAAATTAACCAACTCAATTGAATAATTTAAAATCTTTGATATAGCTAAAGAAATATCTCAAAATGCTTTAAAATGTGGAGTTAAAGCTAGGAGAGTGCTTACCCCGCATTACCCCAAAAATTACATAAAATGTTAATACCTTCTAGGAATTTTATAAATCCTATTCAAAGAAAAATGAAATCAGCTGAAGTACCAACATATAGTTTTTGCAGAAAAATATTCTAAAAATAATAAGGCTGAGAAAAAATATACAGAATTTTTTTTAAAAATAGAGCATTTGATTATTTTGTTTTATTACATGAAAGTATTTTAAAACGAGAATGAAAACAATTTATTTATTTGTTCGCTTACGAATTTAAAATCTTTTAGGAAAAGTATAAAAGCATCCATTTTTAAATGAAGTCAAGCGAAAGACGAAACAGAACCCATTATAATGACTATCTTTTGTAAGGGATTTAGAAGGAAAATAAATGAAGCCCCAAAATATAAAAACCGTCCTATTTTTCTGTCGTCGTTACGAATAAATGTAGCTGAAGTTAAAGTTGCTTAAGGACGTCATCTTCAGTTTCGAAAATGAAGATATATTGAGATTTCTGTTTTAGGATGCCTCACAGGATTCAAAGAATGAGTTAACATGAAATGAAATTTATTGTGAACATTTGTTTCTATAATAAATTGACAAATTCTTTGAAATTTAAAAATATTCTTCAAATTTAAAATAATTACATTCTAAAAGTATTCAATATGTTAAATATGAAGAAACATAAACGCTTCATTTGAAATTTATCTCGTTATAGAATGATAAAATATATAAAAATGAAAATACTTTTTTTGGGTGTGATTACTCTTCGAATTTATGTAACAAGTAACTTGAAATTTAACCCTTTTTGAATATATTTGAGGAATTATTTAACTGTAACAATTTAGACTTGTGTTTTCACCTTAATAAATGCTCACTTTATTTTAGTTATCATAGTTAATTGGTTGGGTTTTGTGCTGTAAAGTCCGAATAGAAACAAGTTGCACCAATTATTTTATGGTGATAAAGTTCGAAATTTTTATTGAAATAGAAATTGGTTTAAATGATGGAATTTATTTTTGTAATTCTAGCTTAATGTTTTGAAGAATATATAAAAAGGAATATATAAAATATAAATTCTTTTAAAAAAAACAAAATGTCAAATTAGCAACTATATAAATAAAACAGCTCTCAAAATATGCAAAAATATCCCAAATTTACATTTTATAAATTCATTTAAATGTAATCAATTATTTAAATGATAATATTTTAAATACCTTATTGTTCGATCATTTAATTATCTTCAAATACAATGGCACTTCTTGGGGTGGAATATCTCGGCTTTGATCACATCCAGTTTTGAACTTTGGGAGATGGGTATTGCGTCTCTATTCCCTAAAATTATTTGCGGGGAAGTGGGTATACAGGAAAAAAAATACCATTTTTTCTTACATGTGACTTATGAATATGTCTCACTACTTATGACAAGCCCTTCCAGGAGAAAAAGACGTGGTGAACGTTAATATATCTTTTAGCTTTTAGGAATATGAATGTTTCAGCGTTACTTTATTTTATTAATTTATTTTTACAGATGTTTCAACTGGCGCAACAAAATTGTAAAAAGTCTGATATACAATTCAACAGTTATTAGTTTTTACTCTAACAATGGACATGAGTATTTATTGTAATTTGGAATAATTTTTAAAAATTGTTGTTTCCATTTGAAAGAGTCCTTGAAGGTAAAACAATCACTGTTGAAACACAAATTATACAAACAAAGCATTTACGCTATGTATAAAACATATTTAAGAAAGGGCCGCCCTGCCTGTCTAGAGGTTAGTGTAACTGACCTGGGTTCGAATCCCGGCTCAGGCATGGATGTACTTTCTCTTTCTCTCTCTGTGTTTCTTGTTCTTTCCTCAGATGATGGATGAATGTAGCCAGCCCTATAAATGGGTTTGTGGTGGTGTGGCGTGGGCGATGCTACTCGTACCTCCGTGACTTGGTTCACATGTGCCCACTGGGTAACGATAAAATGAGTAGCAGTTTCCCGCCTTGTTGCGGCAAATGGGCTAATGTACTTACTTGCTCAAGGGTGCCCGCCATTAGAAATTAAAAAAAAATAAATTTAAGAAAGTTAAATTATTTAAAAGTATTTAGTTGACTACAATTTGTATTGAAGTTAAACTCCTCATTCTGTTGAAAACAATATTAAATAAGACATTTCGATATATAAAATCAAAATTAATTAATTTTTACTGTGCTAATTTTTTTTTCATAGATATGAAAAATACGGATAGTAAAATATATAATATATTCATTTACAGAATACGAAAAAATTTATATAAATATTTCAAAAATTTAAAATATTGTAATGTTTTTTACTACTTATCTCTATGCATTGAAGCTACTTCATGCAGCTAATGATCAAATCATCAAGCTGGAACCCGGTCTGATATTTAAAATTGAATAACAAGGTAAATTGCTTTATTGTCTTACATTGCAAACATTAACACATGTTTGAAAGTATTAAAAAATCAATTTCTTTAAAGTAATTTATGTAAAGGAAACGAAATGGAATTACACTTTTTAAATCAATACGGAACACATCAATTCTCGCTGAACTTCGCATAACTTGCTTCGTATTTATTTCAATAAATCAATAACTTGTACACAGAATAAAATTTAAAATGGCATCCGTTGGTTTTTGAAGGCAATAAAATACTAAACATTGATTTCGGATGAAGATTTGGAAGCATACGTTTTAAAAGCATTCTGGCGATTTCTAGAGATTCAGGTTATATAGAATTTAATAATAAGTGATATTATGTAAAAAAAAAATATAAATAAAATGAAGGGAGAGAGAGAAAAAAACTTGCTTCGTTTTTCATTAATATTGTAAATTGAAAATCCATAATAATATTTATTGTGTGTTGTAAATGAAATAAAAATTAAGGTGTTCGAAATAAAAATTTCTATTTTTCGCAGATTTTAAACTAAAGAACAAAACTTGCATGAATCAAAATACGATGGAAGTTCAAACTGAATAAATGTAATTACGTTTAATATGTCCTCATGCATGGTACTTCATGCATAATAACAAAAAGAGAATTTTGTGTAAATGTAAAATATTATAATATTAATCAGTTATGTGCATTTATGTTCCAATATGTCGAATTAATTTTCTATTATCAAGTTTTCTAAAAGAAACTTTATTTGTTAAAAATGATTCAATTATATATCACTTTAAAATGTTTATTTGTCAAAATGGACTTGTACCTGTTAACAATTATTTTGTCATTTTAGAGTTACTTTCTACAGACTAGGAGATAACTCTGCTTTAGTATAAAATAGATACTAAACTACTAAGCAATCTTGGTCATGGTGGAACATCCATGGTCGAAGCTATGAAGTATTTAACTGAAGGTAAGAATCATTGAATTAATTGCTCGTCGTACTAATTAATAGAAATATAGTTAGAACACACAGAAAAAATTTATTCATTTACATATACTTATTTTAATTTTAATTTCATCATCAAGATATGATGAAAATTTTTATAAATTTTTTATTTTAAAACAATCTTATAAAAATGCTTAATATGTTTCTGCTTTAAAAATAAATCTATAAAAAATGTTCCATTGTTAAGATTTTTATAATGTTGTGTTAAGAGATATATATGAACATATACTTTAATACCAAATGAAACGATTGAACATTAAACGATTAAACATAAACTGTTACAATAAATCAACTGACTGATTTACTTGTCATGTTATGATCACTTTTGTACACAAGAGCCAATTCAACTTAGTTCTATTGTTTAAAATGTATAATCTTCAAAACATCCACATTCGTGATGGGAATCGAATTCCTTATGTGTTCAGTTTTAAATCAAAGATCATTCAGATTAACAATTGTTTTGTCCTTTTACTTAATTAAATTATCAAAATATTCAAAATTATTTAATAAAACCCTAAAAAATTCATTTTTTTAATTTGAAAAACTTATTTCTTTATTTGACTAGATGAGTTCTCATGATAAATTGTATCTTAATTGACATACTTTTTCTATGAAATATTTAAATATTTCATAGAAAAGTATGTTTTATGTGTTAATTATTATTTGTAAATTAATATTTGTAAACTTAAAAACTTAAAAAATTTTTTTAAAAAAAGGTGAAATTCGAATAAAAAGTAGAAGCAAGAGGAACAAGGTTGTTTGTTTGATATACAAATAATTTTGTTTTTTAATGTCCGGTGAGCCATAGAATTAAAATATCAATTTTCTAATCCATTCAAAAAATCAAATAGTTTGAAATAATCAGTGCTTTTTGCAGGGTAAGGTATTGCTTTCTAGTCTGTAAGCTGGCATGTTCTTTGCTTGATCCCTACAATGACTATCCTGAAAGAGAATCTGTGTGCTTCAAAGGCTCTATAAAATTCTACATCATTTATCAAGATATTATTACCAAGATCCGATCAAGATATTACAGATTTATTTCCTAGTTATTTTCATTTACTTATACTAGACCATTTAAAACTGAGTTTTAATAATCTTCAAAGATTTTAAACTTCTAATGCATGCAAATTATTAGGGAATTCTATATAATGGTTTTACCAAAATGATTTGATGTGGCATTATGACTTCTAATGATACTTATCTTTTGTAGAGAAAATTAAAAGATCCTAATATCTTTATTCAGTGAATATTACGTTTATTAATATTATTAAAAAACCCTTTTGGGAAATTCAAGAAAAATTATTTTAGAATAGCTTATAGAAGATGTAAATATATTAGCTATTTTTAACTTGTTTTAAGTATTTTTGACTATACTTTATTATTTATCAGTTATATTAACTATGTTAATTCTTTTTTATTTAATTTACGAGCATAATGATTTAAAATTGGAATTTTTTTCACAAAAAGAGATATCTCCCCTTCCATACATTAAGACTCTTACACATATATTACTTTACCATTTCTGTGACATATTAAAGGTATAAAAACACCAATTATTATGCATTTATATAAGTTTAATTTTTAAAATTGATTTATTAGTTCTAAGTTAATATATTTACTCATAAGTTGAGGACATACTTTACATTAAAAGCAAACCATTTTACATCCAACATTGTAAGAACAATTTCTTACATTCAAAAATAAATACATTTTCTATCCTTTCCCAAAAAAAGGAAATTTCTGCACTCGGAAAGATAGATCAAATCGTCTTTGAAATAAATTGATTTGATGTCTGTTGCTATTTACGATTGTTGCCCACAGATTTTGAATCAATTTGGAAAATGTGTTTCAGGCGAATTTATTTCAGATAAAAAGGCCATTTTACCAACTCTTTTGCGGAAAATTCACTTGTTCATATTTTATAGTTGATAGAATTCCTTTTTGTTTATGTCGAGTTTTTGTTCTCTTGACTCGCATAAATAATAGGAAATTTTCCAAAGAAAAAAGGGGAAAAGATATTCTATGTGTATGCGAGGCATCAAACAAATGTCCCACGACGTGGTCTATTCATATCATCATTTCAAGATGCTGTTTACTTTTATCTTAGAAAGCAAGTAATGATTTTGAAATTGTATCAGATTTAGGCTCATCTTATTCAAGACAATTGCAAAATCTCAGTATTCCTATTTCAGTATTTCCATTTCAAATTCAATATTGGTGAGAGTAATGGTATACAGCTGAGATATTTGATCAAAATATTGTGGTGGAATGACATTATTTTGTATATCATTTATTTGTGACAAACAGTGTTATTTCTGAAAACTATATGTGTTACATTTCTATAGTTAATCGGATGCATTTACTCTCGTTTCTGATTGCAAAGTCAGTTCGAATTATTTAGAAAAGTAAAACTTAAAGAGAGTTTAAGTTTATTTTATATTCGATTTTGCTAGTAACGAAAATATTGTGTTATTAATAAAGGTCTTAGTAATAATTATTATTATTAATAATGGCATCCTCATTAATAATAAAATTCTTAAAATCTAAAATAATAACAAGAACTCGTGAAAACACTATCAAAGTTAAAACCATACTAAAAGTGAGAATAAATCAGATTTTTTTAATCAATTGTTGTATTGTAAGACGAAAAAGGATTTTTGCGTAGAGTGTCTAATTTCATAAATCTGTATTTAATCATTTACTTGTAAAAAAAATATTATACATATTGAAAATAATATTTGATATAATATTTATTATAGTATTATATCATTTTAAGCTATAATATTTGTTATGTTAATTCAGTATAATGTTGGTTATCATAAGTTTAGGTCTGTCTTATTATAATATTAACAGAAGTAAACTATATATTTGTTTTGGCATTTATATTAATTCTAATGGTTTATTATTTTATGTGAGTATTATAGTAATTCAAATAATATTCTAAGATAACTTCTAGATTAAACACACATATAATGTGGAAGAGTAATCCAAATATAAACAAATCTGGTATGAAATAAATAGTCCTCACTCATTAGTTAAACAAAGTTAATTAAATCATATATAGCTCATAGCTCTATATACTATAATATTTCATTAATGGTACTTTGTACACATTATCAAAAATTATAAAATAGAAATTTTTCTTATTATAATCTTCTTATAATCTTACTATAGTCTTCAGAAAAATACAACTTTATCTTTTTTTCATGAGATTCCATATACAATCCTGAGCATTAAAATACTTAAGCCAGAAAAAACTGCAAATAATGAATGATATTTACAGGACAAATATAATAAACTTGAAATAAATAATTAAATTTTCAAGAAATTTAGATGCATAGATCCGAAAAAAATGAGTGTTCAGGTAAACCACCCCAAGCAGCCATAACAAATTCTATCCGCCTAAGCATTGAGTGAAAGAGATTGTATACCACGTACAAATACAATGTCCCTTACAACTTCAACATGATGCAACAGTTGACCAACGTATTTCCTCTTTCCCAAACTCAAGTCATATTTTCTGTTAAGTGAAGCTTTTGGAAAACGTGCTGGTCATTTCAGTAGCCAAATATATTCTGCATCAAGGAAGGTTCATACGACACTATCAGTATGCTATTGAACATTATCCTGCTGAAATATAGCGTTTCCGAAAGCTCAAATAAAGGCTGCATTCTAAGCATTAATACAGCAGAAATGTAACTGTGTTGTTCAATGGTAACAGGAAATTACCGAGCCATATTTATTGGCATTCACATACCATCATTTCAGATGAGGGTATAGTATAACGACCTTCCGATAATGAGCAAAGGCGTTATTCAAAGTACACTCAATGGTTACAAGAGTTTACCGAGATATATGTTTAATGGTTCTCAGTACCATTATTTCAAGTGACAGGATGGCACATTGCCAATAAAGGTTCTCCACGATAACACAAACACGAATGCAATGTCATGGGACAGTAAGCAGAACCAATATTCGTTTGAAACCAGGATGTAATAGCATTTCTGACCAAGATATTGTTTGTCATACCTTTAAATACTCTAGTATTTGTGATGTAACGTCAAAGGTAGCTTAAACTAATATCGCCGATTTGATAAAGAGTTCTGCATTTTGCAATATAATATTTTGAGTAATTTTCAATTATTTAAAATGTGAAAAATAATAAAAAAGAAGTAAATTATGAAGATAAAAAAAAATAATTTCTAAATTTTAATAAATGATAAAATTTAAAATTATGATTCAAAATAATATATTGAAATTCATGGTAGGGTAGCAATATTGGATATTTTAAAATCATTTTATATTTAAAGTATTCAATTGAAAAGAAGAGATAGGCCTTGTAAAATGCCATAAATCATAATTTAAAGTTTTTAAAATTTATAGTAGTTAAAAGTGAAATGTCCATTTCTCTTTTGAAATTTAGAAACCAAAACCAAATTGGTGAAGTTTTTGAATATTTATACTAAAAATAAACACATATTTAGAAGCAGAATTTTTCACAATAAAAACATTACCATATAGCATATCTGGATATAATAGAAATACAGTTAAGAAATGTATAAGCAAATTTTAAATCAAATTCTTATCAAAAATTGTAAAAAGCAATATAAACATTTTTAACTGAATCAGTTATAATGTGTAAATTTACTATTGTTCAATCATTTCCTTGTTTCGAATGACACAAGATAAGCAGCTGAACCGACTAGAAAGTAAATTAAGATTACAGAAAATAGAGTTATAAAAAACTGCTATTATATTTTCATGTTATCCCAATATATAAATATTTTTACTTAAAAGAAATTAGAAATTTTGCTTGTAACACATTACAGAAATTCTTACATATTGTAAAAGATTTAAAGTGTTAAGTCCACTTTGAAAACAATTTCTAGTCTGTTTAAATTTGCTGTTTTGCCATGAATAAAAACCTACATATATATAAAAGCAAGGGAAATAGTACTTGTCTTACTTTTTCGGAGACGAAGGCTGCAAAAATAGTATAACATTGTTTATGTCTTAACCAAAATAATATGCAAAACAGAGAATCTGACATAGTTCTGTTTCACGGGGGGAAATTCTAAGTTTTGTTCTGATTTTTTATAAAACAAGACAAAATGTGCAGATTCAACAAAATATACAGTGTATTAAGTTAATTGGCTTTCCCTTTGAGTCTAACGAACTAGATGCATGCTCATGAAGTTCGGGTGGTATTTGCTCATTCAAAACAATATATATGCAAATAGTGACGCATTTGAATTCGTTCTATTTTTCCACTCCATTGTTTTATTTACCATCCAATATCGCTTCGATGGACTCCGATTTTAGTGATGATTGCAAACAAAAGTTTAAATTTCAGATGAGCTTTAGAATTCTGATACGGTTATTGTAAACTCATTCGAAAACTATCTGAATGAACAAAATTTGATAAATTTGATTAGTCATAGTTAAAGATAATGTATTATTATCAGTTAAAAGCTATTGTCAATTCAATAGTATTTCTAACTAACAATTAAATCTAGATATGATAGAAAAATATTACTTAATTTGAATTTTTCCTCTTTCTAAAAATCTATTTACTTTTAGTGCAGATTCCTTAGAGCTTAGAAAGAAACTACTCATTTTATTTTTATCAACCAAAAGGAAAGGAATTTTCAAAAATTTAGGAGTTAAGTAAATTACATTTAGTTTAAAAAGTATCATATAAATGAGAATAATAAGTTTAAAGTAATTGCTAATGAAAACAACCAATTTGTAACTTTCTTTTTGGAAAAATATTCTAGATATTACTAATCCATAAAAATTATTTAACAATTCGATAAGCTTCTTAAAATAGGAATAAAAAAATAAGAGTAAAACTTATGGAATTTCTAAAAATAGTGAACGGATGGGATAAAAATAAATTATTTCTATTTGAAAACTTGACGTAAGATCGAAGCTATTTTCAAGAGACTGAAAAATAAATATCTGTATAAGCACTTTTTTAATATAAATGCTAATTTTTCCCTATAAATAGCCGGGTATACTTAAAAAATGCTTTTCTCGTGTTATTTCTTCGATAGAAACATGTTTAAGTTATAATTAAAATAACATTATAACTTACTTTTTTACGAAGAATTCAATGTTTTTTTCTCGAAAATATTCTTTTAGTAGTTTTAATAATTGAAATTTCAATGTTCAAATATTCGGTTGTCTCCTTGTTAAATTCGTTCGATAAATTGCATTCAATTTCGATTATAAAGTTCTCCATTGGCTAACTGAGAAAAACTAATTTATTACATTTTGGATCATTCGAAATTGGATTCGAGTTTAAAACCTATTTCTCTACCAATACCATTAAATATATTAAATTTGATGCAATAGGCAATCAATGGCTGACTATTGATCCTGACTCCTTTTGGTCCCGGGTTCGAATCCTGGTTTGCGCAAGGACGTTTCTTTTCTCTGTTTCTTTCTTTGTGTGTGTGTATGTGTGTGTCTTTGTCCTCTCTTCTTCTGCGATAATGGATGAATGTGGCCTGCCCTATAAATGGGTTTTCTAGTGTTGTTACGTGGGTAATGCTACTCGTGCCTCCGTGATTTGGTTCACAAGTGCCCACTGGGTAACGCTAAAATGAGTAGCAGTTTCCAGCCTTGTTATCAGGTCCAGTCATTCAATGTGCCCAACCATTAGGAAAAAAAATATTTGATGCAATCTATTTTCTATAATTTTATTTCTGCAAAGATTTACTTAAAAATAAAGTAGAAAAGTGTTTAAAAATACCTGATAAAAAATACTTTAGATTTTCTTCAGGCAGCAGTATTCAATAAAAATAATCATATATTATTTTTTATTATTTTTATTGGAAATATAAAATGCTATCATTCTTAATGGGAAGCGTTTGAGGTTTTTTTTTAAATTGACGTAATACTAAATTTTCAAAATAGGCTATTTGCAAAGTTTTGAACGAAATACAAACAAAACGACTAGAAAATAATTTTGGGGATATCCTCTTAAAAATATAATAATAATCAATAATTTTTTGATAATAAACCATCCTAATTTAGATTTGAATCGTCCATACACTGGGTTTAAAACACTACGCATAATGTGAAATATATTTCAGAAAGATCCATAAAACTATAATGCGAATGATTACTGTACATTATTCTCTAATAAGCTCTTTCTATATCTAAATTTTAATATATCAGTTACAAATGAACAAAGAAAAATATTTAGAGATGGAAATAAATTAATAAATGCTCCAATATCTCTTGATTTCGAAAGAAAAAAAAACAACTTTCATATATTTGATTAATTAGTTTCATTTCATTGTATTATGTTTTGTGTTGGAAATAGAATTTTGCAATACCTTAGTCTGTGTTCCATATGCTTCAAAGGATCTTTAATTTATATTCTTTATTAACTGAAACAAACCTTTTACATGAGCACATAAAGAAAAATAAATAAAAAGATTTCTTTAGTTAATTATTTAAATTTAATTATTGTCATTTTATATAGTACTTATAGAAATGCACTCATAGAATATAAAATGGAGATAATTTATTCTTATATTACTACTTTTTGCAAAAAATCTTCAAAAATATTTTTCTAAAGAATTAAATATTTTATTACTTAAAAAATAATACTGGCCTATTAAAATTTTAAATGTGTTATTATCAACATGTATAGTTGAAAACAATATGGTATATAACAATTTTAATATATAATTTGATTTAGAAAACTAAAAATAGAAATTAACATCAAATATTTGAGAAATTTGTTTTAAATGTAGAGTATGGAAAAAGTAATAAGAATGTATATATATTTGTTGTAGAATTTAAACAAAAGAGTTGATACTATCTATTGTAAAATAGAGAAAAAGCTGAAACTATCTATTTTTTCTCCTAATGGACAATCCTAAAGACAAGAATTCTGGATGAGCATTTGTAAGCTTTTTACTCAATAATAAAGAAATTTAGATGAAATATAATGAAAAACCAATTTATAAACAAAGAAGAATATTTTTTAAGTTGAAAGTATACTCCAAAATTATTTCTCTGAGCATGAATTAAAGAGAGCAATTTCTTTGCATAAATTAGGAAAAAGCCCGGGATAAAATATCTCGTCCCGGGCTTTTTTATCTTTTAGTAAGCATTAGGAACTTAGAGCTTTCGGAATTTTGTTGCATTTATATAACCTTTCTTGGAGTATAGAAGCTCCAACAAAACAGAAAATAGCTATTATTATATCAATTGCTAAGATAAGTGAAATCATTTCGAATGTGTGAATTTTTCATGCTTACCAAAAGTTGCAAAAGATGAATATAAGTTAAATTATGTTAACATAGCTGAAGAGGTTGACTCAACAGAATTGTGAGAGGCACAAGTCATACTTCCAAATTTAAACAATCACTTACAGATTTACAACAACAAAGATTGGAAAAGATCGATGAAATTGAATGGGCTGTTTATGACAAATTGTCTTGTAATCGAATGTTTATTGGGATATCGGCACTCCAGGAAGAACAAAATGAAGTTGTAAGTAAATTGAAAACTGTGGTGAAAAATGTGGGGGTTTTAGATTGACAGCTTAAAAAGAAATTGAGACAGCTTCTGAATAAGATCAGACTTTTCATTGACTCAGCAATCAATTGAAATGAAAATATTGTATACAGTCGTACTATTTTAAATAAAAAAACCTAATGAATTAAATTTCATAATAATTTGACTAGGAAGATACATGCTTCAGATTTTAACACAAAGATGTATGATGCATCAAGGACTTTTAAAAGACTTTCAACAGGATAATAAATTGCAGAAGATATTTTTTGAATATTGCCTATAAAGTGAAACCCGTTTATAGCTATACACTTGTGTATAATAATATTTTTGTTGGTTCCCTCAGAATTATTATTTACTAAGTGTTTTAAACTTCCATTAGAGATAATCTCTTTTATGATACACTTGCCTATATTGCTAATTCTTTATAAACTCCACGTACATATTTACTTATATTTCTTTATCTTGAGAAAGGATACCAAACAAAGAGTGTACATGTTCCATTTCATATATCATGAATTTCTCCTCATATCCTATTATAATGAGTCATAAGAAAGTTTACAACAAATCTTAAATCAAGAAAACAATCGAAATGCTTTCAAGTGTTTCTTCTACGAAGTTACAAATGGTTATTGTCTGGCAATTTTGTTGCAAGTTTGGATGAAATTGACCTATATTTCAAACCCTGTCACTCCCCCACCCGTAGGAATCTCCTAAGGAAGAGCGGGTAGACAAAGTAAAAATATCCGGGCAATTCTCTTTGTTATTTCATCGGTAGGCAATAAATGTGTTCCATTTACCATCCTGACAATGTGAGTAATGGAGAGATGAGATTGATTTATATTAACAATTCAAGGAGTATAAAATAATATTGAAGATGAAAAACACACTGGCAAAAATAAATTTAAGCAGAAGTCGACAAATTTGTTATAAGCTCAAATGGAGTTGTAGCTAATAAGTTAAAGTACCTAGTCATTTGAAAGCATACGAATCAAGATATTTTGAAAATGACAAGAATTTTCCAGTCAATAATAAAGCTTATATGATACAAGATATCTTTAACAATTGAATGTTATTAATGTTATTGAATTCTTTAATAATATTGAAAATTTAAAAAGCTGTTATTAATAGGAATATGAACTGTTATTAATTATAAGGGAATTAATAAGAAGATGAAAAAGAAAGTGAAGAAAACATTGCTCTCATTGCAGTTAATTGTACATCTCACAGCAGCCCTTCATTCTTAAAACACACACACCAGCGTTTAAATTTCCCCAAAATTTCACATCTGTCCTAAATTTAAGTATTATCATGTGTATAAAGGAAGTTATCGTAAAAGATATTTTAAAGTTCTATTTTCAAACTGGGTAACAAATTTCCGAATAGCTTTACAGACTGTGTAAAAATACATCGAAATGTTTATTTAGAGTTTTGGAATTTTTTCAGTAAAATTGGAATTGTAGAAACTGTTTTTAAAGAAAATGATATTAAACTGAAATGAAGAGAAAAACTTATACTGAAATGGAGAAAAAAAGAAAAAATATTTAGTTTATTTATTCATTTTTATGTGTAACTTCCCAGGTTCTTCTGGTTTATTTTTTTTCCTATCAAACACTGAAGAGTTCTTCAATTCTGACATGACGTAATCAGCTGATTAAAAGAGGTGAAGAATATATTTACAGGTGCAGCTATAAGGAAGAATAATTATTGGTTTATCCACAGGTTCAAATTTCTGCTAAGAAATCTTACCTTTAATCATCATAAAGCACAATTGTTTCAAAACTACAAGACGCTCCCCATACTAATTTGAATTCTTTCAATGGATTCAATATAAATGTTTTCTGGTGACATTTGCTTCCAAAAGTCATCAAACTGAAACGTTAATATCCTTTCTTTCATGATAATTTTAACAAAGTTTTACAATAAAAGAAAATTGTAATTAGAACTCCTTTTCATATATGTTCTTATAGATTACTTCGCATAAATTTATTTCATGTAGAATTTTTTTCTGACTTCAATTTTATTTGATAAAAATCTAAAATTTGTGAAATTCAATATAACTTATTATTGTTACCATCATGAAACAGTAAAAGTTAAATAAGTACTATTATGTTTAAGATAAATGAAATAAAGGGAAAGGAGTCCAAACTAGCGATTAATTGTATACAATATTTTACCATATCCAAACAATATCTTTCTAGATGAGTTTTACTGTATAAAGCCTTTTTTTACTAATTTCCATGAATCCTTTAAAGCATGTAATAAAAGTAATGAATAATTTAAATATTTTAGTCACAAGCAAATTTTGATTTTCATTCTGGGACGTTAGAAATATTTATTTGGATTATGTTGTAGCTTTCCGATAAGAAGCCAGTACAAAAGCTTACTTAAGAAATCATCTCGTGTCTTGAAAAATTAATACGATTACTAGGTAACACTTATTGAAAAATTATGATTGAAGCAGGACATTGAAAATGATAATTATTCCCATTCAAAGACATAGAAGACAAATAAAAAATTAATGTCTCTACCACTACTAAAATTTTTTCCCATTCAATTCGATGCATGATGTATTGCTTGTTTGGAGGGGGGAGCTCATCTGGTTTAGTTTTTCCATAAGAGAATACTAAGGGAGAGCTAAAAGGTTTCAACAAAAGTTTTCAACTAATTGTATACAATTGAAATATATAAAACTGAAATGACCAATTATTTGGCAAAGAAGGTTGTTATAGAAAGCTCAGGAGGCATCCCTTATTCTAAAATTGTGAGTAATAAAAAGTGCATGCATAACGACTTTCGATTCAGGCAGTCAGGCGAATTAAAGAGCAACTGTTGGAGAGATTTTATCTCAACGGTTCCAATTGGTCCCCAGATATCATGTTATTCCGACCTTTCGATTAGGTTACAGTTTTTAGATGATTGCCTTGCAAGGCATTTATATAAATTTAATATCTTATCATTTCTTAACTGTGTTTATGCGGAATAGGCAATTTCCTGGAAGGATATTACTTCAATAATTGTTGTGCTTTGTTTAGAAAATTATGTGATGCATAGTGGTTAAATAGAGAGAGGTATTTTAGGTTTTCTACATTGTTTGATTAGTTATGAGTCTCTGATATGCCTTTTTTTCTTTTGCTTTGCTATCTACTTCACATTGTTCTTGTTCATGTTTTTGTTTTGTGTCTGCTGTCACACGCTAATAAATATTATTTTCTCATGTGCTTTGGCTAAAAGAATATTTTAATAAATAATTTCCTTTGTAAGCTCTTTGCACTTCCGTTCACATTTCACATCTCGTCCATATATTTCTTTAAGTTGTTTGAGATCTATTTTGAATAGAGAACCCTGAACGAATATTTTTCATCTGCATGTGTCTGACATACTTAAGCAATCTGAGCAAATTTGAAAATAGTTTTTATAAATTGTTTTAAAAATTAAGGTTTGTATCAGAAGATAAATAAAATTTAAACTTACTGAAAGATTTATTCAATATTTTTCACAAAATGTCTTTACTAGTCTCTGATATTTTTAATCAAGAAAGTTTATTTTTATTGGTTTCATTTTTCACAGGTGCAATCGATATTTATATACTTTTCAGTTTTATGTTATATTGATTCACATATTTCCAATATTTCTTTCTCTAGAAAAGCAGCTCTAAAGTATGCAACCACATATTTGCGCTTTTCTGAAAATTGTTGAGTGGAGCATTTCTCACCAAATACTTGAAAATGATACGTTAACAGGAAAAGAAAAAAAAAAGAATTCCAAATATTCTCTCTTGAAAGATGCGCATAAGTGGATCCAGCTAGAAATCTTTCACTCGAATTCTAGGAACTTATATAAGAACATTTCTTTTTTTGGAGGAAAAGAAACATTATCTTCCTTTTTATTTAATTTCAGCTCATTCATTTTCGTAGAAAATCAATCAAAGATATGTGAATGTCATCTGGATATATATATTTATTATTAAATCATGCATATTAAAACAACCTTACTAATTAAATAATTTCGTTTTATAATAAAATATTGTATTGGCCCAAAACCTTCTACACTTATTTTATGGATATATTTAACTCCTTTATTACAACGTTCTACTATATTTTTAATATTTAAGTTTGAAATTTACTTTAAAATTTATTTAGCATCATAAGTTTTCAAAATCCTCACTGGAATTTCTAATACATATTATTATTGTTCACTAAATAACTTCATTCCTTAAAAGTAAGAGAACTTGAAGAAACAATTATTCGTTGGCTAGAATTATCATCCGCAAGGTACAGAATTGGGAATTTTAACATTCGAGAACAGTGGAGAAATTCATTAAAGCATTCCATGAATCATCGCTTACGATTGAAATTTAGCATAAAAATATGTTGATATTAAGTTAAGAAAAACAAATCTATATCACATTTTCTATTTTCATTTTTCAAAGTTTTTCTTCTAAAACAGTTTCTATGGTAGCAAGAAGTGTGATGACAGTACTGTATTGCTTTCAGCATTTAAGTTGTGTTTAATGATTTCATATATTTAGTACATTTTTAAATTTTCTTTAATGCAGCCTTGCTTAAGTCAAGAAACTCATTGTTTATCTTTTTTTACCTACCTCTTCCTTCTGACTATTACTGTAACGTTTTTGTCATACCCCACATTCTAAGACTTCGGTTTTAGCTTTCAATATTTTGTCCGATGGTTCACCTCCTCATTCCGAATTTGAAAATTTTCTAGGAAGAGAATGTTTTCGGAGAAGGAAAGATCCACACTCAGGAGACTAACTTCAACCTTAATGTCTCTTTTAACCATTTTTTTTTCAAAAACAGTATACATGAAATAATCTCATTGAACAATGAATTACATCAATGGAGAATAGACACCCTTGATTACTGATGAAATAAAGAGATTGCTTTAAAGTAATATTTTATTTTTTTATTTTTCTTACTTATATTTTTCTTACACATCTCATCTTCAATGCTCCAATCTATTTATATCTGTTCAAATAATGTCTATGTGTCCTTATAAATTGTTATCCCAATTTAAATATCATTTGCTAAGAAAAAATAATTTTTCTATTAAATATTTTGGTTTTGGGATTAATAAATAAATGTTATATATTCTTAGCTATTGCTATATTTAAATCTCTTTCTGCTATGACAATTTTAAACTATTTTGAAAAAAGCATGTGATTACAATTTCACATCTGATAAGACAACCATCAAGATATCAATTTACTTTTAAATAATGAACTTAATATGTGGCATTCAATAGTTTTATTATGATCCTAGAAAAAGAGTATTTAAGCGGTATTTATCTATAAATCTAGAGTTATAAAAGAGTATACACTAAAATAATTTTTATTTGTTGTTGATCCAGACATAAATTTATGCAAAAAGTTTTTTTAATGACAACAATGTTTTTATATTCAATTATATTTTTCTCAATCCTCTTATTAACTTTTCTTAATTTTTGGGTTAAAATTGATTTTTATGATAACAAAAAAAGATTTAAAGATATCCCCTTTTTGAGTTTATACTTTTTTTTTCAACATGTACCAATAAATTTGACTTTAAGAATCAGTAAACATGGTTACAGATAATATTTTTTAGTAACTCCATATTTGAAGAGTATTAGGCTATAAAAATTATTACCACCTTATTAGTTGATATTAATAACTGCTTGAATATTTTTATGTATTTATATACACTTCATACTCTTCTAAATAGTCCAGATAAATTTCATTCAAGTTTTAGTTTTAAACGTCAAAACATTCAATTACTTATCTAGTAGTAAATCATATATCTATTGTAATAAAAAGTAACATATTTTCTTCAGCCCATTGAAAACATCAAGTGCCTAAATAAAGTTTACTAAAATTTAAACAAAATTAAATATAATTATAAAAACTATCATATTATTACAAATTTACTAATAGCCAATCTACAAAATTAATTTTTACCATTTCTTATAATAAATTTGTTTCATTATAAGAAATGGTAAAAAAATATATAATTTATCATTTTCCTTTGGAAAGATGTATATTATTTTACACGTTTTAAGAATCACTTATAAATTTTCCATTTTATCACAAATTATTATTTTACATGACAAATGATATTTTTCTAAGTAATCATTTTAGAAAAATGGCATAAATATGGTTTTAATACAAGAAATGTCTAAAAGTCACTAAAAAATTTACGTATGAAGAATTTTGTAGTAAATACTTTCAGTGTGCATAAATTAAATAAAATTTATAAAAATATTTTGGTTTTTTTCTGTAACTATTAAAAAAATTACCAAATTCTCACCTCTTTAACATTAAATTCATAAATTTTAATAAAATATATTAAACTTTGAAAAATATGAATTGTGAATAATCATTTAATATCAAAATGAAATATGCTGCATGACAGCAAATATAAGAGTAACAGAAAACCCCAGAAGGATCTCTTGAAATTATATAAGATTTTACGTATTGATTGATAATCTCGAAAATACCAAATGTGTAAAATTTTGGGTCAAAAAGATTTCTTTGATTAATATTGAAGCATTTATAAATTAATAGCTTTAGAAATTTTTTTTATCTTTAACGCAAATACAGTATGTGCCATTTATTATAATTCTGTAGAAATTTTTTTATATATATAATTCTATTCATATCTATTGAGTTTCGGAATTCTTTGATAGAGTTAAATTTGGAACAGTCCAAATTTATTATTACATAAAAGTAATTAATCGAACATGGTAACAATTAAATTTGCGATCGCATGCAATAATCAGAATATTAAGATAATCAGCAAGACTTATATCATCTCGAAATTTTGCTCTATTTAATAATTAGGCTGTCTTTTCTTTGAATATTCGGATTGAACTTTGATTTTTCAAGACTGTTCAATCACATTTATTTCTATATTGCATAAATACGATTGTGATCTGTTTTAAAAAAAATTGATACCTGAGAATTTTGTCTTCTGCTACTGTACAAGTTGAACAATAATTTTCGTATTCACCGATTAAGTTACATTTTTCCAAATTACTTTTAGAAATCATAGATAATCATAAAAAAAACAAAGTTCTAATAAATTGTTCATTGCATCATAAAACACATGGGTTGATCGCGAACTCTTCAAACATAATCATGACTGTAACTGAAACTTCACAGAAGTTGAATTAATTATAATTGACTATAGAGATGTAACATCACATTTAATTAAAATTCCTAAAACCCTTCTGTTATTATTTGTGTACCAGTCGAACAATTTTTAACGTTTAATTTTCGTAGAAAATGCCACGAGTGGTGAACTTTGCTTTTGAATCTCTTAATAGCGTTCCAGAAAATGCAATAGTTCAAGTGTGCTATTACAGCATTAGAGGCCATTTGCGCTGATTATCAGACATGATTTTCAAACTCAAAGCTTAACAAGATAGTGATCGACTGCTCTAGGCAAGGATATCAAAAAAGTTCTGAAATTCTTATCTTAGCTGCCAATATCCATAGATGTGTTCTTGCTCGAAAATAGTTGTATAGTCAGGAATACTAATTTAGATATTCTATATGTTTTGATCCATCTAAAATTCTATCTCAATCCATTTATTTGTGGTGAAATATGATTAGTTCTGGCTAGAATTGCCTTAAAATTCTTAATAAACTGAATACAGAACATAATCCAAACTGCTGATCTAGCTGCATGTTTTTAAGTTAAAAGCAATTTTAATTTATTCATGCGCTATCATTTTAAGTGAGAATTTTTCAATAAATTATTTTTTCCTTAAATTTTAATTATTAATTTCAATTTCACTACAACAAAAGTAAAACATTTTCTGAATTGGGATTTATTTTTCTGGGAATTACATTCTTACTATCATGAAGAGCAAACCAGTTTATTTAAAGTATGATTCTCAAGTATTCAATAAACAATAAGAATTAATATTAGATTAAAAAAAAGAATGTGTGTGTGTGTGTGTGTGTGTGTGTGTGTGTGTGTGTGCGTGTGTGTGTGTGTGTGTGTGTGTGTGTGTGTGTGTGGCAATAATCTGTAAAATATGAATTTTCATCTTTAATGAAAATGATATATTCTACATGAAATAGTACTTCGGCTTTCTAAAAAATGTATATTGTCAAAAGCGGGTGTTTTTCTGAAGACTTAATTAATTAAGCTAAATTAAAAAGCTATGGAAAACTTTTAAGAAGGTTCAAGCTGCAATTTTTCGAATTATATGAAATGAACAAACATAACGGATCAAGGCTGTTGTGAAGGATTTTCGCATCCACTTGATATGATTTTTCAGGAGATATTGATTTTTCAATAAATATTGAGCAGTACTTACAAGGGAGGAAACCTAGAAAATCTCTAGCGACCCCAAAAGACGTGCTTGCAGAGGGCAGAAACGGGGCATTTAACTTTTATAGTTTATTCTCATCTTATTTGACTTGTATTTTATCTTAAAGAATAATTGTGCTACATTTAAATATTATGTGATTAATACTTTGCTTTATTATTTTATATGTTATATCATTCAACACAAAAGAAATCAGTTAAATCATTTGTCATTATAAAAATTATATTTATTATTCTTTTTAAATTATCTTTGGAAGCTATTAAATTATAAATATAACTATAAAAATTATATTTATTATTCTTTTTAAATTATCTTTGGAAGCTATTAAAAATGTTTATTCACAAAAAAAATTGTTTCTCGTTTTAAAATTGAAATACCAATTACTTTAAAAAAATTTCGATCATGTTGAGTTGGATTCAAATATCAAAAATTAAATCAAAAACTTTTGAATATATATCATATTTAATCCCTTTAGAAATAAACAATTACTTCAGTTATGACTATTCAGTTTAAAAATATCGAAATTCTTAAGCAAGATATAATTTCTAATTTTGAATAATTTCATTTATATCTAGAAGTAAAAATGACATTCTCTTAAGGAAAGCTGATCTAGTCATTAAAAAATTAATTCTAATAATTAATTAGACTAATGTAATTGTAAACTTCATTACTATCTTAGTAAGATTTTAATTAATCTTATTAAAATTATTTCCAGATTACATATTTCTTCTCATTTGGCTGATAGTTAAAACATTGGTTTTGTAGTTTACTTCCTTTACATTCACTCCATCATTAATGTTTCAGTTTTTATAATAAAATATAATCCTTTTTAGATTTAGTTTATTTTATTATCTGCATTCTGCAGGGTAACGAGTATTACTTTAAATATTTTATGGGAAGTTTAATACATATTATTCTTTTCAAATAAATTTTATAAGAAAAACGTTTATTAGTATTCATTATATTGTTCAAAAATTTCTTATTGTTCTGATAACACAGCTAGCAGACTGGAAAATGATATATATAAAGAAAAATAAATTTTATCTATAATTCCTTTCCTAAATAATTTTAAGAAGTTTTAAGAAACTAAAAAATAAGTATATTGCTAGTTAAGTATAATAATCTATAATAATGTCATGCTTTGTAAATATAAAAGAGAATTAAACAGTAGTTAGAATAAATAATAATTTCTTTATTCGTTTTTTTCCAAATATAATACAAATTAAAAACCAAATTTCCTTCTTTACTTTTTTTATAATTTTGTCATTGCAATTAATCAATTGATTATTATTGTTACTGTGCAGATCATAAAAAAATAAATGATCAGAATTTAAAGTACAGTCAACCAAATTAATTAGTAGAAACATCAAAATTGTAATTACTAAAAACATCTGAAAATTTAAGTAAAGGATCAAAGAATAAGGGCTACATTCAGAAATATTGGTAATATTAAACTGTAAATTCATTTAATTGATATTTCACTCATTAGAAAAAAGTTTGCACCACAAACACATTATTAAAATGTTTTTATTTTATTTTTCCTTTATTTTTATATTATAAATTATGTGAAATCTGTATAATAATGTTTAATGATATAATAATGATCTATATAATAATGATGATTACCTATATAATAATGATTAGATATATAATATATATCCATTTGCCCAATATAGTTAAGAGAAATTTGATATTATATATTTAGAATATCTGAGATTTGAATGGAATTCATAGTTTCCGCAATTGGGCTAGATGATAACAAACACTATAGCAGAGTTAAGTTCAAATTTAGAACTAAAACAGTTAATTCAAAAAAATCTCATATTCTCTTGCCTGTATGTCTTACTAGAAATATGTAAAAATAATCAAAAAGGATTGATGCGAATGTTTAAAGCTTAGTTTTCAGTTATATTACTTTATTTTTGAGTCTTTAACTTCATTACCTCATCAACACAACTAAAATAGAAAGTCTAAAATACTAATTCTGGATTCAAATTCAAGGTATCTGATTTTAATCGGATTATTAGAGCAAGATGGTGGATGGATGGATAATATTTTGTGCCAAATTTCGTCTTCATGTTGAGAATATAAAATGCATGCTTCCAAGTAAGATATTGGTTTATCTAGATAAACAACTATTTTATCAGTGACAATACAGAATGAAATATGTTTTTATGACATACTCAATGACTTTCAATAAATTTTTACTTAGACGTTGCAATTTCTACTATTTTAATATTGCTTACTGATGATTTAATTTTAATTTTATTTTATTATTATATAATTTGTAAAATATTTAGTTTTAAAGTCTGAATAATTTTTATATAATTTTAAGAATCTGCATAAGAATCACTTCCCCTTATAGATTAATTAAATTTACTTTTTGGTTCAAATAATCTTGATATAAATATTGCATCTTGCTAACTAATTAAAATGCAATTAAAATTAAAAACTCAAATATAAATTTATTATTTTCATTGAAAATAAATGTTTTTTTATAAGGTCTTGTTGCTAAAAAATACTACGACACATTTTTTGTCTTAATATTTATTAATGACAACATTGTAGGAAATTGTATTTGTCTTTATGAGAAACAATATTTGTTTATAAATCATAGGGAGATAAGCATCACTTTTGTGACTGGGAGGTAACTGACGTGATACACAGCCTAAATCGTTTTCTAAAAAAGACACTTTCTTCACACTGATGTGGGAAATAGAATTCTATCTCAGATATCAACTTCGTCCCTTGAACATAGTTCAAAATGAGGAGGTAAGATAACAACTTAGAGGTTTCGGTTGATAAAAATAGTCAATCAGAAACTAACCACAATACCTTAATACCATAACTTATTTCTTAACAATTTTAATACGATTTCAAGTATAAATTTCGCACAACAATTTATTTAAGAAACATATTTACTCCATATTTATTTTTTAACCAAAACCAGCAACTGAACCAATGTTTCATCTTCTCTTATAATAAAACAAATCTCAAATAAATAACTGAAATTAAAATTTTTCTCATTTAATTTATGCTTAGTGAAGTAACTTCCGTAAAATTATGCAGAGGTAAAATCTATGAATATTATTTAAACAATACAATTATAATATGTTAATTACTCCACAATAGAGATCTCATCAGTTTATTATGTCTCAAATTATGTAACGTTCAATTTTGTTTAGCTGCTCATTTGATGGAAATGATCATCTGGAAACGTATCACAATAACTTGAGATTATTTAAAATGATATATAGTATACCATTCAAAATATATACGCAGTCATTTTTAAATGTATTCAAAAAAAATATTTATTGAATAGATCCTTATTTACTGTGTAAATAGTTTGTGCTAAACATTGTGAAATTTAAAATCTGGAATTTTATTAAAAATCGATTAATTTGTTTTTATATGAATTTTAATAGATTCTTCAAATAAAAACCATATTTCTGACGCAACAATCTTTAACTATTGCTTTCAAATTATCTAAAGGTAATTCCAATTTCTACTATAGCATTATATAGTTATAAATAATGATTGTAAAATACTTTGGAAATAATAAAACACTTTGGACACAACAATTTTTAACTATTGTATCAAATTATCTAAAGGTAATTCCAATTTTTACTATAGCATTATATAGTTATAAATAATGATTGTAAAATACTTTGGAAATAATAAAATACTTTGGACACAACAATTTTTAACTATTGTATCAAATTATCTAAAGGTAATTCCAATTTCTTCTATAGCATTATATAGTTATAAATAATGATTGTAAAATACTTTGGAAATAATAAAATACTTTGGACGCAACAATTTTTAACTATTGTATCAAATTATCTAAAGGTAATTCCAATTTTTACTATAGCATTATATAGTTATAAATAATGATTGTAAAATTCTTTGGAAATAATCTCGTAACTATGTCTTGAAAATAATCTCATAACTGTGTTTTGAATTTACTCAGAACTTTGTTTGTAACATTGTCAAAATTGATACTTTTATACTATAATTAACTCTATTTCAAAATAAATTTTTTTGCCTAAATGTTAGCAACAAATTTTCATCATGAATTTTAACAAGGATCATCTAAAATGCATTAAATTTCATTTTTAGTATTTTAGTAATACTCTTTTAAATTTTGAAATCTTTGATAATGCACAATTTGGAATTTAAAAAATGTGCATATTATGACGAAGCTTATAACAATAAATAATATCTTTTAAATCAGGAAATAATTTATATCATTAAAATATACATAAGTGCACTCTTTTTAAGCAATATGTCGAACTAATGGAACTCGTGAATATAGTCCTGTATCACCATATTATTTAGTAAAATTAATTTTTCAGAAGTTAATATATTATAAGTAGAAGAAAATATTGACAGCAGGACATTTTCAACAATTTTAAATAAGTTATTCTTTTTAATTTGTTGTAATAAATTGTTTTTTGAAATATATTATCAATAATTCCAAGTAATTGTTTTATCAATTATGGCACTAAAGTGTTTTTACTCTCAAAAATAAATTTATAATATTGACAAATATAGCATTTTTATCATGAATATACATAATTAGTAGAGACTATAAACCTCTAACATACTCTTATGATTGCTTTAATAATAATAATATTTTTTTATAAAATATCCTTTCATTAATTCCAAACTTTTAAATGAATGCAAAAAAATTTTTACAATTTTTTAATGAGATAATTGTGAAAAAAAACTATTGAAAGTTCCTTTTTGTTCATTGAAGATTTCACTTTTTTAGTATCATTAGCTAAAAACTTTCTAGTATTTTTAACCCTTTCATCCATTCCAATCTGATAGTGAAGAAACATCGGTGTTATTGAAATTGATTTGAATCAAAATCACTGATTTATTTCCCATATACTTACTTCCTCACATTGAAAAATAAACCATGATTCTACTTGTATACTTTTTTGCAATCAGATGTCTAAAAAATAACAATGTATCAAAACTTAAGCTTCAGGCAATCTAATTTAATACCAGCTTCAATATTTCTTCCTTTTTTTCGTTTACTAAATATTTTTTCAGAAAAAATGTTTTATTGAAGATTTTATTTTGAAAATTTAATATTTTATTAGAGATTTTTTTGTAAAAAAAAACAAAATGCACACTTTCCTATTTTAAAAATTACTTAGATTTTGTCTTTTCAAAATATAACATTACGGATGTATTCATAAATGATAAAATATATTTAGAAAGCAATAAAGAAATAAATTCAAAAGTCCGCAGTATCAAATCAAAATATTGCATTAAATATTTTATTTTTACGACATAGCAATGTATATGGAATCGATTCCTTATATGGGTTCTTTTTAGTAATCTATGATTTATGTGAAATGGAAAAACAATTTCCTCAATAAGTCTTGATTTTCGCAAGATGATGTTCCTGATTTTATATCTTGTTCGATCAAATGTACATTACGAATGCATTATTAATTTCATATCAAATTGATTACAGCTATACCTTTTACGATAAATCTTATGATTTACTATGAAAACTATTTTTTCTTCAAACAAATAATATGCAATAAAAAATATTATTCATAAATGTCAATTTTTAACTTCCACTTAAAAATTATTAAATTTAAAAAGAATTAAAATTGATTTGGTAGTGTTTTCAGAATTATCTAATTTCTTAAATAAGTTATGATAATTATTTACTAAGGAATAATTAAATGTTTTTCTAAAACTTCTTAAATGTGAATTACTTAATGTATTTATTTAAATATGGAGATAATAAAATAGCAAAAGAATGTTTAAAAAGTAATCATTTATTAGGATTTCATCAATATATTTGAACCAGAATGCTTAGACTAACATTTATGTTTCCAATAAAATATTATATGATTTCTTAAATATAATTAGAAAAATATCAATTATTTATATTTTAATAGATTTTAGCTCTTTAATTTAGTGATTTTTTAATGAAAAATGCAATTAAGCTCTAAAAAGAAAATCTAAGAGAAATTTTAGCAAGTCTTACAAGCAGAGAAAATCCCTTTTTATGAAATAATATCATCTCATAAAAAAAACACGCTTAAAAATCCAAACTTATGTGTGTGTAAAATTTGATTGATTACTAAAGCTATTTTCAGTAACTTGATATTTTATATATTACTTTTTTCAAATGTAAGCTGAAGGTTTTTATGTTAAGTAAATACCTTTTATAAAATAAAAATATTTATTCTGAATTCCTTTAAAATTATACATATTTAAAATTTATTGAAATTAAAATATTTAATAACTTGGAACTATTTTTCGTTGATTCTTAAAATTAATTATTCGTCATTTTTCTAAAGTTTATAAAAATGCTGAATCATTAATTTTAACTCGTAGGTTAACTTTTAAATGTAAGATTCATGTATTTTTAGACACTATTTCAAAACTTTCCTGAATATATACTCTTTAAACATGTACGGTTATAATTTTTATACTTGTTTTTTAATTTTTATTAAAATGAAAATATTTCTAACTTTGAATTTACAAGCCTTTTTAAGCATTATGTTGATTATTAATCTTACTATGTGTCAAATTTATTTATAAATCGTAAAAAATATACTTCTTCAAATTCGTACTTCAAAGTATCAAGCAAAGTAATACATATGATTATGACCTATTAAAATTGGAATTCGTGGTTCAATAAAATTTAATATTAACATTTGATAAATAAAGAAAGGTTAATCGTTATTAAAAATGCAATAAAGTGAAATCAAAAATTTTAACATTTTTTCATTTATTTAACAAAAATTTTAAGTTTTGTGCATTAAATCTAGAAAAGATTTAAATATTTTTGAAAATGGAAACCACTTTTCACTATGTAAAATTCAAATGATTGAAATTACTGATACTTGCGAAGAGTGGAAGATGGCAAAATCAGCAGTTAATGTAGTTGCCATTGATATTTAAAACTTCTTGCACATGCTTCAACATAGAATCAAAAAGGCTTTGGGTTTATGTTTTGGGTGTTGCAATTCATAAGACTTCCACATATTACTGAAGATGATCTGATGTGGCAAGAAATATTGTATCCCTAACCATTTATTGTACAAGCATTGAGCACAGTTTGAAAATTACTAGAGATCAGGAGAATATGCAGGTTAAATAAACAAATCAATCTGTTTTGTAAGAAAGAACTTTGGAACTTTACATTGTGTAATCGCACACTATCCTAATAGAATAGGACTTATGGCAAAAGCTTAATCTGTGGAAGGACCACTGGCTCCAACACCTTAGGGATATGGCTTTTGTAGTTCAGTGTATCAAAAATATCTATCATAGAAATGTGGAAAGGAAATTCAATCTCACTCCAAATCACGACACTGGTGGCGAACAAGTGAGTCGATGCATTACGCAACAGTTAATCTCTCTCAATATGGTGCTTCATATTCGAATCAGACCATAGTAGTTTTGTAGGCAGAAAAAAGGTTCGTCATTAAGAAAAATACAGTTCCGTTTTATTTTCAATGTCTTTCTTTCATACCCCCATTGGCAACGCAAACACCTGTAGTTTTGAGTCTAAGATAAACGAGTAATGAACATCTTACGAAGATGTCACACTACTGGGCAGCAAATGACGTCGAATATCGAATAATTGTATCTGTTATAGTACATCACGTTACTGTTATAGATATAGTATCTGTTATAGTGTTTCTTTACTGTCATGCACACAATATACCTGTCAAGACTTGTAGTGATGTGACGAGGAAGATGTGATTGGTCCCATCAGTCAGCAACTCTTTTCTGCATCTAACGATTACAAATCCGTATCACAGGTGATTGATTACGTCCAACGCAATCATCGATATCTTTGACGGATAAACGGTAATTTCTATAAGCTATTATTCTTCTTCTGTCAAAATCGACATTTTATTTGACACTTATCGATGTTTTTTATAATGCATTGTTAAGAAACTTACCCCCAAAAAACTACAAGAAACAACTGTCATATTTCAAAATTGGTTTGCATGATGTAAATTTCACATGATTTCTCAGGATGTTGCCTTTTAGATTGCCAACAGTGTATGATCAAAACATACCAAAAGTCATATAATAATTACTATAAGCAAATTACATTAAATTATTATAATTGCAAAAATTAGTAAATGTGGTCATTTGTTAAAAAATCTAATATTAATTACTTAAAAATTTAGAAATATATATATGAAAAGACGGCAGAAATTTTTTCTTTGCTAAATCACGTTATGAAACTATTTATTATTACATCTTAAATTGATAATAAATAATTATTTAGATTTTAAACCTTTAGAGTTTTGCAAGATAGTGCATTCTATTTATTTAAATCAAAATTTTATTTATACAAGCAATACCCATAACTTTTGATATTACTTTTCATGATATGATATCAAAAGATATGGTAATGTTCACGAAGTAATATCATAAATTGTACGATATGCAAATACAAATAAGCTCCTACTTAGAAATGTTTCTATGGTATATAACGTCACAGATACCCACTTGAAATATCTCCGTATAGGAAATCCCGGAGTCGAATATCCTGTCATTCCTCTTAGCAAATATTGGATGGGAATTTTGTCAGAAATAGGTTCAATGCATTTCAGTAGATTCTTGTGGAACACAAGAGTTCTTCGGAGAAAAAGGTTTTAAGAATTTCTCTGGTACGTCTCGGTGTAATTTTTATGGTATTTCAACACAAAAGAAACAAATATATAAAATTAATATATTTCAAGTTAAAAAATACAAAATTATATATATAAAGTGAAATTCATTTTCTTATAATAATCTGATTCTTTACTTTTATTATGAGTTTGAACCAATAAAAATGTTTTTAATTTCTTTGTTGATATATATGTATCATTTTGAGGAATAAGAAATAAATCTCTTGCAACTTTTGGCATTTTAATTCCTTAAATAAAAGAATTTTTCTCCGATTTCACAAGAAAGATAAGACTTGGAATAAAGCTTGACAAAATGTTAAGAAAATTAATCTTGAAAGTGCTTATGGAAGATGAAAATTATAAGAAGCATTCAAAGTAATAGTAATTTCTGAATATGCTTTTAAAACAAGTAATTCAACAAAAGATAACAAAAAATAATACAAAATTTAGCACAGTGTTGAAAATGATAAAAAATAATGTATATATATATATATATATATATAATTTTTATAATAAAATGTAAACAAACTCTTTAATAATATAGTCAAAAAGTAAATAGTCAAAATATGTATAAAAAATAGACTTTATCGAATCGAAGTAAGTAATATTTACTATTAAAAAATTGTATTTCGCCATCTAATTCTAGATGTTAAATTCGGATGGATTATAAACTTACATTACAGTCATAAGGTTTAAAAAATATATGCAATCTAAAATATTAAATGTGTGTGTGAATTATCTTACATCTAATAATTCATTTTAATTCAAGATAATTTTAAAATAAAAGAATAAAAATTATTCAAATTTTTATACGTGTCTTTGAGTTTGCATTACCTTCTCCATAATTATTTTTATACAAAAGGTTAAGAAGAAAGAGAAGAAAAAAGATCTCTAATGTAGAAGCAGGTATAAAATATTGTGAAATGAAAGATGATCTGACAATATTTATGTTTGTTTTTATTTTATTTTTAAAACTAATTAGAAAAATTTAAGAAAAATTATTGGCAACAATTTTAGATCTTAAATTTGCTCTCTTGGACCTATTAATCTAAATTAAAAATAGGGAATTTATACAAAAATGAAAATATTTTTGTCTAATTAGCTATCACCCATATACAAACCATATTAAGTATCAACTATTTTCCAGTAAACTATAATTTTTCTAAACTAAAAAATTAAATGTTTACGAGTGCTCCCATCCTATTATCAAATCTAGAAACACAAATTATTAAATGTAACTTGGATTTAATAATTTGTGTTAATTAATTTAATAATCGCAATAATTCATACTATTAATAATAATTAATGTTTGAAGCTTTCTGGATTTTTTTCTATAAACATCCTTCAGAATTTGCATGATCAAAAATATCTTACATGAGTAAATTAATTATTGTATAAAAATAAATTTCAATTTAATTTATATATCTCTATGGATTCCATTAAAAATATTACTTTATATAATATATACAAGCAATATACAAGTGTTATACTTTTTCTTCTAACGTCTTTTGCTTTCAGTTTTTATGCATGCAATTTCTTAATTAATGCTTTTGATGATTTTTAATTTTAGCAATATTAATTTGATATTTTTATTGATATATTAAGTAAATTTATGACCAATAAAATGTAATTTCTATCACCCTGATTGAATAATAATTAAATTTTATGGTGCTTTTGGTAGTTTATTTTTTACTCTTGCTGCATAGTTAGTAAAAGCTAGATTGCTTATTTTGAAAAGGTTGTTCATTTATTTTCTTTAAAAAAAATACTATTTCATGTAGTTTATGCTTTATTCAATGAAAATATGGTATAAATAAAATGTAAATATCATTTGCATAAAGTCAATTAATATTTTAAATAATTCGGATACCATATTCAATTTATAAGTTGTCAGTGTAAGAAATTCCTTAGTATTTCCAACAAACTTTATTTCAAATTTGCAAATGTACTTTCACTAAAATAAGCGGTCATGTTAGTACTCAGTAAAAAGACTAATTTAAAAAAAATGAGGTATTAAAATGAGGTAAATTAATCTTTATTATTTTTAATCTTTGTGTTTAACTTTGAACTTAAAAATAAGTAATATGAAGGACTGAGAAAATAAATTGCTGTATCCTCGAAAAATTTTAATAAAATATTTCTGTAACTTGTCTTTCTAAAAAGATCCAACATTTTCCTTTATAAATATTTTTGGAGGACCTCTTAATTAATATAAACTTTTCAACTGGATTCCTCATGGTCAAATTTTATCGATTACAACTTGCTCTACAGAAATCCTATCTTTTTTTTTCTTTTTTTTTTAGAATAAATGTTTTTTACCTGTCATTTTCATATTATTATTTCTTAGTAACAAAGAAATATTAAAGACGTTTTAGTAGCCCAATTCTAAGATTAAAAATATTTTCTAAGATGAGTTCTTGTCCCTAAGATTCTGTGGAAATACCAAGCGTTAAAATGCTTTCAGAGAAACTTGTTTGAAAGACACAAAGTGAAAAGATGTCACGGATGCCAAACATTAATCATTACGATTTACCAAAAAAATTAAAACCTTCATTTAAAATTGACCTTTTTTAACATTTTACAATGAGTGAAATCATTTCTAAGCTAATTCTGCAAGGAAAAAAACAAGAATTTTTATAAAAATGAAATCTTTTCACTGAAGGCTTACTTTTTTTAGTTGTTCCTTTTCCAATGTAATTGAGAAATTTAAAAAATATATATCTACTTTGGAAAACCCGAAAAATTCATTTATTACAAAATTAATTGGATAGTTTTTTAAAAACAAAATCCGTTTAAAATAAAAGGAGAATTGCAAAATAGAATATCATAAGCTTAAAATGCGATTCATTGCTTTGCAATATGTATACATCAAAAGACTCAGTCAACCATAAAAAGAAAGTCACGTGGAATTATTGAAAAATGTGAATCACAGTTGGGACTATATTCCAACTGGGTATATAACGCTCTCGATTTAAATCGTTTTGGCATAAGATGTTGCAGAAATATTTAATTTCTGAATACCTAATATAAAACTCAAGTTATCCTAGGAAGTTGAGGTAGTTGGTAAGGGAAATAATGTGTGAAGTTATTCCATTGAGAGTGTTCTCAGTAATGATAAAAGCATAACTTCACTTATATATTGTAACCTAAATAAGAGAAACATTCAAATATAGTCTACTGAAAATGCTCGAGCATTTCACAAGATTATATTTCAAATATATTTATTGGAAATAGATCACTTAGTGCTTCGTATCCCATATTGACATTATAATTTAGGAAAACGACGTGTAGTGTTCTCGTCTGATAAATTAACAATTTAATCAATAAGAATATTATTTGACATTATTTTTAATTTTAAGCAATTATAATTATCAAAAAAAATTTAAAGTGACCATGGTAACCTGCCAGGAATAGCGTCAGGAAGGTAATAAGTTTTATATCAACTCAGCCGAGAATCCATCATGTAAACTAATGGTGGCTGGGGTAGGTAAAATATGTCGTGGTTGTAGTGTCTTCCAAGAGAAATGATACCTCTGAGAGTGGCAAGGCAAGTCTAGAGAACTTCAGCTTGGTTCCTGTTTCTAAATTATAAGCATTCATCCACTTTCGTTGTTACGATAGCACTTCCTCAGGTTGTCCTTCTCTACAAGATATCAAAAATTATTATTTCTTCTTTTCTACCAAACAATAAAACCTAACAGCTTCAATGTAATTCTTCATATGAAATGAATAATTATTGTTTACGATTTACTAACACCATACTGTAAAATCATTTGAATTATTTCAACAATTTGATTGCTACATATTTTTAAAATTTTATTTTATGGTTTTTCTTCTTTTTATAAGAACAATAGTGGTCATAAATAAGTAAAATCTTTCTTTTTTAGCTAACATTTTATTATAAATTTTAAGATTAAAATTTGTAATTAATATTATAGAGAGAGATTTCAACTAATTATATTAATTGCTTTCAATTTACTGTATGCTGCAACAAAATTAATGTCCTCTTCATAATGCAATCGGAGCCTTAATTTTCTTCACTAAGAAAAAGATATGGTCACTTATGTCCCTATACTAACTAAATATGTGCACAACTAGTTTAAGAAGTAAGCTCCTATATCGTAGTCGATGAACCTGGAAAGCCTCAAAACCATTGTTGAATGGTATTGTTCTACTACTTGCATGATTATCTACCAATGTCGGTGCGCTTGTGTTTTCCAGAGTTTCTCATTTGTGGAAATCAGGAAAATCCACCAGCTTTCTTCTGAATTTCAAGCTCAGAAGTTTCATCAAAAAGAAAAAGGTTATTTTTCGTCATTCTAATATTGCATTATGCTGACATTACATTATGCATTTGAAAGAATTTCATGGTTATTTTGTGAGCAAGTGCCATTATGTTCACAGGCTTTACTTTTAGCTTTTACATCTTCTCACTAAACGATTGGTGCTAACACTCGAATAATTTTCATGCAAATACCTAAATGCTTGAATGAAACCAAAAGTATCTGTGTAAATAAAGTGTACCTTAAGATGATCTGTACTCGAGAGAAGAATTCCTTTTCTTGTAGCTTTCATCATGTTCCTGATTTCAGGTACGTGGGGGCAAATAAACTTTTTGAATGATATGAAGACCAGTGCGCCCATCATTGCAGTTGCTGGCATAGAACATCACATCCAAACTACCGAATTTGACACTTTCGTTCACAAAAGCAGGATTGTTTATTGTACCACATTCTCTCCAGATGAGAACTTTCTTGTTATCAGGATGAAGAGAAAAAGGGATTCGTCAGAGAAAAGAATATTGTATTATTCATTTCTCCTCCAATTCATATGCTCTGTAGCACATTCCTTGCGGGCACGACGATTCCTTGCTGGTAACGTGAATCGTTACAATTGGTCAGAGATCATACTGCCCTACAGTGTGAAAGTGTCTTCTGACAATTTGTGTCAAAACTGTGGTATCAGTAACTGAATGAGGGGCATTCATATTTTGGTGTCTCCCGGCCGTTAGCGTGAAATAATGATTTTCACTGGGCGTTTTTTCATGTCTACGACCTTACCCTAATCTTCAATTCTTATCTCCTAAAAACTTTTCCAGATCCCGGAAAATCCCATTTTACGAAACTTCAATGGCTTCAGCCACTTTGATTTTGTCTTCTCAGTAACAGATTAACAACTCTCCAAGCTTTTGATTCGATTGAATGACTACTTTGAAACATCACGCTCATCGAAAGAACTTACTGAATGTCGATTGTTCTTTTCGATTTGTCTTACATAAAGTTAAAAGCCAAATCTCATTCGCTGCCGCTAAAGCATCGTCTTCTAAGACAGGCTCAAATATTGAATATTGCGATATTTGAGTTTCAAAATAAGAAATATTTGCATTTATGACTTTCTTATTCCATTTTATTCAAAAAACTTTGTTTAAACAGTTATTTTTATAAAATAACTGTTTAAACCTGTAAATTACCTACAACATCCTTCAATTATTTTCAGCATATTATTACTTTCTTAAAATCATAGTTGTTTAGCTTTTATTGTGTTATTTAAAATCTCACTATGTTTAATGACTCAATTTTATTTAGTAATATTTGTAATTTTTGAATGGTGCCAAAGTGTCTTTGATTTTAAATATCAACAAAACATAGCTTCATATGAAATTGATGGTATCTAAATAGATTCAATTTACATTTGTGTAAAATTGTATTAATTAAATCCATCGTATTAAAACTTGATACAAACATTGAATAAATTGAATCAAAGTTAACAAAGGTATTGATAACACTGTTACATTAACAGGTGTATTTTATTTATAAGTAATATTAGTTTGGGGAAAAAGAAATCCATTATTTTTACGTGAACTTTTTGTAACTTCTTTCAGATTCGATTTGTAAAAGGTTTAAAACAGTTTTCATGTAGATTTTTAGGTCTTGTGCGAAGCTACGACTGCTGACATGCTGTCAAGTTTGATAATTTTTTATATTTTAGAGACATTCTCGACGATGTTGTATCCATGCGAGGTGCATCTTTAGCATCCAAATACCCAAACGGAATCGATGAAACAAATATTGTACGTAACTGGTTATTACAGTCTTATATAGGACGATAAACACCTTTCACAATTTTAGCCACCCGGCTATCTTTTTCGCCGTTATAAGAGAAAAACTAAAATGTATCGAATTTTCTGTTTGTTGTCTTCCATTTTTGAAACCTTGTACTCGTAACTGAATAAATCAAACAAAAAACCGTAAGAGGATATTTTAGTGTCAAATGTCATCTTTCCAACGAGCATAAATCTGAAATTGTTTGATAGATAACTCACGAGATAGCGATCACTACAGACGTCTACCGAAAAAATAATGGATAACTTTTTCCCCAATCTAATATTATATCTTAGTTTGGTATTATATGTAATTCACGTTTACGACTGGTTTATATATCATTTTAAATAAACAATTTAAATAGTATCTAAATATGTGATAATAAATCATAAATAACAAAATTTCAAGCCTGAATAAATAATAGTCTTAAACATTAATAAGAAATTTTAAACTATTTCATGAAAGCATTCATCTTTTTTATCCCATTAATTATGCAATAATTTTGCATTTTATTCACAATAAATCATAATTTAAGACGCCAATTAAAAATACATTAATTTTACTTTGATTATTGGTGTTAAATTTAGTAATAGTGATGCACTTTGCCCTTTTCAAGTTCTCTAAAAAATCTTAATCAAAATTTTAAGTTTTATTTTGCTTGTAAACTAATTAGCAAACTTTTTTTTCTTTTGTTGTAATTTCTGTGCTGGTTGTATTAATTAAAAATAAAGCACTATAAAGTATTTTCATAGTGAATGTTCTCTATATAATTTTTCACAATTATTACTGGATATAAATATTTTCCATGCAAAAATCAAAGTTATCTGCATGATATTAACACTAAGAAATATGCAAATTAATACTAAAATTTTAATTAAATTATAATAATTATAAAGTTATTCATAATTATTTTTATTTGATCAAATTTAAACTATCAAATAACATTCGAATAAGAATCATAAAAAGATATCATAATTGTTGTCATTTAACTATAAAAGGATATAATTAGTATTTTTAACAATAAATTCAAGCAAAATCTTTTTGCATTAAAAATAATTGCTTTACAGTTGTGAAAAGTTTTGAAAAATAATGACTAAATCAAAATAATTCATTTCAACTCTATGAAATTGTTCAAATTTGTAAAATTCCTTTGTCAATAATATTTTTTTACCTAATGTAACTTGTAATCATTTTTATCAATCAAATATATTTTATTATAGGCCAGCTGTCAAGTTAAATAGTAAACGCTGCTATCTGCAGTAGAATCTCATGAGTTCGATTCTCTTCTTCGATGGGGATAATCTTAACATTTCGAAATCTTATTCAACTTTAGTTCCACGTACATTAAACCCTCTTCACCAAAGAAGGACTGCAAAGTATCAATCAAACCATAAAATGGAAGGCACTGAATTTTGTGCACTGGTAATGACAATTTCTAGAATATGATCAGAGTATGTACAAATATTTTTCACATAAAAACGTGTTAACCACCTTTAGAAGTCAGAGATGCAAATACAGATTTCACATGAGTGAATGGCTTTCTACAATGATATAATCTTATAATCAAAGTTAACATAAATGATTCTTCGTTTTGAAAAGTTTATGTTTTTAAAAGTACTACACATATGAGAAGTATGTGAAAAGAGCCACAAACTCACCAAGTATGTATTTTATATTCCAAGTGGCAACAGTAGATTATTTTTCCCATTAAGTGAGACAATATATGGTTAGAACCTATTGAAAATAGTAGGAAAACAAATGTTTTGTAGCTTTGAATATGTTAGTTGTTCTTATGTTATAAATATGTAAATCGCTTTCAGTACAGAGTATGGAAATAAACCATTACGTAAGTGAAAGATTTTGTAGTGGTATCGACAATTCAAAAACACTAGTTGTTTAAAAATATATATTAGAATTAGTTCGATATTCCTAGGGACGTGTTTTGGGTCACCTAAAGGGCACTTAACGAGCATTCGAAAAGAATGTATAAATTTGGAGATTGTGTGGCTCATTTTTATGCATTTTTCATGTGTATCCATGTAATATTTTTGAAAATATATATTTTTCAAAATGAATTAATCATTTTTGGTTGCTCTGTTTATAATCACTTGCCTAAATTTACGTTTTCGTTATTCACAAGATTTTAAGTCAACATTGATTTTAGTTCTTATTTCATGTTGTATATTAACACGATGTATCTGTATTCTCTTAATATATAATCCAGAATTTTCTATAACAAACAAATTTATAATTCGCAATAATATTATTAAAAAACATTTTTTAATTTTAAAATTAACTGTTTACTTTAACATTAATTTTATAATTTATTAATTGGTCCAAAATTTAATTGTCTGACAATAAAACTTCCTGATTAGTTTACGTAATATTTTATATAATAAATATTACGTAAGCTAATCAAGGGATTTTGATGATTCAATCAGGAAACAATGGTATATACTTTAATTTGACGCCACATCTAATCAGTTTTTGAGGAAATATGTGTAATTTTGTTCAGTTAAAAACTATTCTTTTTTCTTTGAAATGACCCTACAATCAATACTATAAATTCTTTCATTGTAAAACAGTAATGTCATTTTATGAATTATGTGGGTTCTTACGTAACTTATTTAGAGTTCTTTTTATTGGTGGAATGATTTAAGAGTATTTACAAACATATTTAATGTTACAAATATATATATGCATACATATATATTTATATTAATATATATATGTGTGTATGTATGCATATTTATATTATGGAAAACATAAAAAAATTGGTTACGAAAATTAATTATCATTGTAAGGAACAGCGCAGAAAGTAAATAACTGAAAATCTAATCATACAGCAAATTTGTCTACGCTACTATACAAAAAGCTAATTAATATTTTTATTAAAAGACGGAATGGCTAATTAACCTACCTGAGTCTTAAAACATTACACGTATTATGGGAGAAAAAATTCTCACATTAATTAACGTTATTAATATAAATAAATAATGGTCTATTTTTCTTTGACATGTTCCTTAAATATTTTCCGATTTTAAAAACTTTACCGTTATCAAGGAAGAAATTGATTTTTAGAATAAATGATTTCATATTTAAAAACAATTTTCATGAACTTTTATTATTTTTTTATGATAAAATATGCCTGCTTTAAATAACTTTGAGTAGATAATTATTTTGATTTTCATAAAGTCTTAAAAATGTTTTCCAATAAATGACTTTAATATTATCTTCAATACATCAAAAAATGCAGTAATGTTTATTTTAATTTGATTACTTGATAATAAAAACAATGAATAAGTAAAATTTTCCATTATAATAATCGTTATCAAAATGGAATTTATCATGGGAAAATAAATTAAATAAATCTAGTCGAGAAAATTTTTCAAAATTTTTAATTTGCGTCGTTTAAAAGTAAACTGTTTTATAATGATCAATTATTCATATAGATAATTTAATTTGTTTTCCAATATTTTATAACGTGTATAATACTCATGCTTTCATATTTTTATTATTTCATAGCAAAAAATTTCAAAATTAGTGCCATAAAATGTAAAGGTCAATGAATGGCAAATAATAAAATAGTATTCTATAGGAAAAGAGAAAATATTAATAGTTATAACATTCTATAGATGTTTGAAAGATTGAAATTGCGAAAGAATTATATTTTCGAAAGAATTTTTTTTCTCTTTTTTACAAAACATCTCTTTTTTAAAAACAGTTCATGTTCAGATCTTTTTCTCTTAAACTTAATCAATATAAACCATGATTAAACAACAATTGTTAATTTAGTAGTACGTCAAATATTCAAAAAAATTTATGTTCTTCTTGAATTCATGAGAACAAAATTTGCTTCACAATAATTGCAAATATTTAATAAGGAATTTCTTTTATAGAATATATAAGGAATCTTTTGATGAGATAATTAGATGATGAGAGAGAAAAATAGGAAATTTTTTTCATTAAAAGTATCAGAGGGTCAAAAAAGTTAAATTTTGCTTATCGATTCACTTCTCTGTATATATTAATATATTTCATATCATATTCTGAGGAATTGTGAGCGTGAAGATTCAGAAATATAGAGAGAATAGTAAATTAGTAATATATTTTATGATTTATTCTATCAGGTGTTATCTCTTAAAATCTATTGATTAAACTTTATTAAAATGAATTTTAGTATGAAATCTATTAAAAAAATATTGTTAATATTAGGTTTGGGAAAAAGTAATCCATTATTTTTTTCGGTAGACGTCTGTAGTGATCGATATCTCGTGAGGTATCTATCAAACAATTCCAGATTTATGCTCGTTTGAAAGGTGACATTTGACACTAAAATATCCTCTTGCGGTTATTTGTTTAATTAATTCAGTTAAGAGTGCAAGGTTTTAAAAATGAAAGACAAGAAACAGAAAATTCGATACATTTTCATTTTTCTCTTGTAATGGCAAAAAAATAGCCGGGTGGCTAAAATTGTGAAAGGTATTTATCGTCCTATATAAAACTGTAACAACCAGTTACGTACAATTTTTATTTCGTCGATTCCGTTCGGGTATTTTTGATGTTAGAGATGCACCTCGCATGTGGATACAGCATCGTCGAAAATGTCTATAAAATATCAAAAATGATCGAAGTTAACCGCATGTCAGCAGTCGTAACGCGCAAGACCTAAAAATCTACATGAAAGCTGTTTTTAACCTTTTTACAAAGTGAATCCAAAAGAAGTTACATAAAGTTCACGTAAAAATAATGGATTTCTTTTTCCCCAACCTAATATATTCCTTCTTGTAAATACAATCTAACAAAATTATAACTTTAATTTTCTAACTATTTTAATATAACTTGATTCTCTAAATTTGAAGCATTTGTAATGCGCGTAGGCGTAAACTGTGTAAAGCTGACCGCACGTTGCAAGATCTAATAGCTGTGGGTGACATCTGTCCTTCTAGTTACATGTTTCTACCACACGGATTTACATTGATAGTACTACTTCGTATTTTGGTAAATTTATGTAACATTAGCCTACACAAAAATTTTGATTTTTGAGTAAATGAAAATGGAAACTTTTAAAAAGAATGATTTGGAAATTATTATTTTATTAATAAAGATTAAAAAAATTGTTTTGTCTTATTTATAACATAATTTTAAAAAAATATACATAACTTATCCTTCCTATTTTTCAAATAAACAGACTCAGTTTAAAATTTTGAGTCCAAAAGCATAATTTTATAGACTGTGTGTGGTTTTTTTTTTAACAATAAGCATTTAAAATGTATTTCCTCATTAGAGTAATAAATACATTAAATATATTTTTACTTATACTGGAATATTCAATAGTTCCATATTAAGAAGAAAAGTTCATAAGCCATTGTTCTTAACCGCTCTATTTTACCGTAGGTAAATTGTAGTTCTATATTAAGTAAATTGTAGGTCCAATTGAATATTTAAATCTTTTTTACTACAGTTACACTATCAGAAAGAATTACAATATCATGTTTCACTAAATCATTTTAAAATAACTGATTGTTATTTTGTTTTACAATTTTAAGATATTTGTTTTTCTTTAATTAATTTTTTCATTTTTATCTGATAAATGTGGGAAAAAAGTTAAGATTTTCAAAACATCTATTATTTAAGCCTCTGAAAAAAAGTTTACAATTGTCAAAAAGATCCACTAAAATTATATAACATATTGAACTATTAAAAATATGAAACAAATCATTTCAGCTATTATATAAAATATTAGGATGAGTTTTATAAACTACTTGTAACTTATGCATGAATATAAGCAGTTCATAAATTTGTATCTATGTTAACGATTGATATGAAAAAGATTGGAAACTTTATAGAGGAAAAATATAAAGATATTAAAAAAGTATAATCTTTTGGTGAAATTCACTACAATAAAATAAATATTTGTCATATGTGTGAAAAAAATTGTATTTTGATAATTCAAATGATAAAACAAAAATAACTGCATGCGATTATTTACACAGAATGCCTAAAGAACCACAGCGCATGATATTTATAAGTTCAATTATACTGTAAATCCTAATTTTAACACACACACACACACGCAGAAAAGGATCGACTCGTCTCTTTATAAAAGCACTTTCTGGTATGAGCAAAATGTTAGTTTAATTTCAAATACTGAACGGAAAATGCATTTCATTCAATAAAAAGATAAGTAAAATGAAATTAAAATTTGATTCCTTTAAGATTATATTCAAGCTTGGAAACATCAAAGAAAAAAACAGATCTAAAGAAATAATACTATAATTATTTAGGAAAAAGGTGTAGAGAAATGTCAAAAATTAATTCTGAAAAAAATTAGATCTCATTGTAAAAAATTTATTGTTATAAATTTAAAGATTCTGTAAAAGAAAAAAGAAACAAAATTAAGATGTTGTTGTTGTCGTCGTGTGCCTGCCAGGCTGGCAATATGGGGAGCGCTGCTCCACTTTTCCAACTGAACCATATTTGGTGTGGAGTCCGACTTCCTCAGTACACACATGCCATAGGAACCCATTTATAGGGTAGGCAACCATTCACACACAAAGAAAGGAGAAAGGCAAGAAAGAGAGAGAGAAAGTACATCCATGCTCGAGCCAGGATTCGAACCCAGGTCCCACCGATCTGTAGTCAGGTACGCTAACCACTAGATAGGTTGGGCAGCAGATGAATTGGATAATGCATTAAATATAATTATGCTTTCTATTGAAGATAAAGCCAGCAAAAACAAATTTGTATTCATATTAAAAATTTCGGTGAATATATTGTCATGTGTATGAAATCAGATGTATTACTACTATCAGTTATTTTTTAACATAGTATATCTGTGTGTGTAATAACTTATGATTTAAATCCCAGTTATTATTTTACAGAACTTGAATTATCTTCACATACAAAGTTAAAAATAATTTAAATTACATTGGAATTTCCATATTATTCTGGTATGGTTTTAAATTTAGAAAAAAGAGAGCTACAGAGAAGAGGTTTCAAAGTTTCTGCAATAGATAAGGAAAAGTTTATCATAAATTATGAATAATCATAATAAAATTTAGAATCTATTCATTTAGTTTATCTTAGTACATATGATTGATATGGTCAGGTAATGAGTCAAATTTATTTTAGCATCAGTTTAAATGGATTAATGATTTTGAAAATAGCATTCAAATACCATATGATTACATGATTTTTTTTAAATATCAAAAGTTGGTTAAAAGTATCCTAAAAGACAACAAAGATTAGATTTACTTTTAGCGTGAAATAATATAATTTTTGATGTATTAAAAGGAAGTAAAATATTCCCCACTTAAGATAAGGAAAGTTATGATCCTAATTATAGAAGTTTAAAATATTTGACATTAGTGTTCAAATGGCAAAAATACATAAAGTGTTACAATTCAAACAATCACATTAGTTTATAAAAAAATATAGATTTAAACATTGGAATGAGAACAAGCTGTAAATGATTCAGATAAAAAAAATTTTAAACTCATAAATAATTTTGTATTTGAAAATAAATTTTAAAGGGAATTAATGTACGAGTATTACATTGTAAATATGAGCAAATAAGAAAGCTGAAAGTAAAACTAGATTTAAAGGATAAATCTATTTTTGGTAACAATTTTTGTCATTGATGCTGACAAATAAATGTATGTTGGAATGAGCATATCAGATTTATCAAAATATTATTCATTTTTATTACAATTTCATTGAATCTAAATACAGAAAATATTAAGTTATTACATACAAACACATACAAAGTTCTGTATATGATATTAAGATAAAAAAATAACAAAATAATTATAGAATAATTTGGTTTGTCATTTAAAAAGCAATTTATGCCATATTTTCATGAAAACATGACTAGTCAAAACCATTAAGCTTTAAGAATAGTCAATCACAGTTAAATAGTACGCTAATAAATGTATTACAAAAATTCTTTAGTAAGTTAAATATGTTACAAGATTTGTGTTCCACCATGACATAGCATCTTCTTATTCAACAAGATTGACTGTTGAGTTTCTGATAAGAAAACGCATCAAAATAGAATATCCCCCTATTCACCTGATCTACCTATTTGTGGCTTTTAGCTGTTTTTAAGCAATAAAATGTGTTACGGAACATCGTTTTCAAGCCCAAAATAAGATTAAAATTATTAGAAATGAATTTTTATCGACTGTAAGAAATATATAAATTAAGACATTTAATGCTTGGAAAATTCGTTTGCAGAAGTACATTGATGCTGGAGATTATTTTGAACAATTGTCAAATTTCACAAATATAGTAAAATATTTTTGTATCTCAGACATGTTAGAAGGAATCTCATATAATAGATAGAATCATTTTTAATTTATTGATGACACATTTGATGCTATAAATAATGAGTATTATATTTTTTATATTCAATGTAAAATTAATGGCAAATATAAATATTATGATTTTTGCTAGAAACCTTTAAATGCATTTTATTTTAATACATTTCATTTTTATTTTTAAAATATTGAAATATTTGCTAATTTTTAGTCTATTATCTTCCTGAATTACATATTTATATAGAATAATTACTTTCATAGGATTTAATACTTGAGTAAGTTGAATCATAACAAATTTTATGTATTTAATTGCTATCACGAGAATTTTTAAGATAAGTAAAAAAACAGCTTTCAGTCTGATTTAATTTGATTATGTTTGTGTCCATCCCTGCTATAAAAAACATAAGACTGGTAAAAAAAGGAACAAGCTTGATAAAAACAGCAATATAGAATACTGAGTAGCTGTATCATTTTTCGAGATATATTTTTCTTTCTGATGATCTTTCGATTTTCTATTGCTACTCCATTGCTGTTTCTTGGGAATATCATTCCCTTTGAGAGGTCTTAAATTTTACTTTTCCATTTTCTCTACTTTCATTTCTCTGAAAGAAGTGATAAAAACATTTTGAAATTTGAAATCAAATCATAAAACAAGAAATTGACCTATATTTCATAAAGGATGTGTATTGCAAAAAATATTTCTCTTTTACGTCTTGTGAAGTAAATATAATTAATACAACAAACTTTTTGTAATACATAAAAAAAAATAATTTATTACAATTTTCAAATTAGTAGGCAGGAAAAATCTTCATCTTCCTAAGAAAATAAGTAAAGATGTGCTTTTTTAAGAAAATCCTAGGTAATCAACTAGTATATTTTTACATTCTTCCGTATTATAATCGCTCTAAAATTGAGCAATTTTTCCATTTCTTCAGCAATTTTGATTTTAATTACTTTTTCAGAGCTATATCTTTATGATTTTTAAGATTATATTTTTAGGATAATTACTGAATAATAATTTTTACAAACTGTCTTAAAATTGAATGACTAAAAGTTCTAAATATTAAAAGGTGGTTTTCAAAATATAACATCATCGTCGTCTCTTTTTAACATATAAATTTTGTAAATTTATATTAATGAATAATATATGTTAAAGGATAATTGAATAAATGTTTTAAAAAACGTTTGGGAAATCTAAAACTGTGATTAGGTTGAAAAGTAAATGAAAAAATGCAGCAAAATTTTAAAACTACTATGCAACCTCAATCAGGTTGATTTGTTAATCGTTATATAATTTTTTTTATTTTATTTATTTATTTATTTATTATTATTATTATTATTTTTGTACACAGTGACTAAATTGGCCCCAGGACATACATTTAAAGTGATTCCGAATCACAAAAACATCTCTACTAGAAGTAGGAGTTAAGCCAACGAGATATTGCACTGAAGACCAGAACGTTCAGGAGTTCAACGAAATTCATGAACGAATTGGGTAAAAGATGGAAGCCGAGCAAGTTTGCTCATCATTAAGCTATAAAGCCCTGACTTATTTTTATTTTGTATCCAGAAATAATAAACCAGCTCTAGCAGTTGAATGGTTAGCATTCTGACTTTTAGCCCAAAATACCTGACTTCTATTTGCATCTCAGACTTGGGTGGGTGTAATGGTTTTGAATTCTAAACAATAAGTCTCAGCTGAATTAGCCTCTTGTCCATAAAGCGACCATAGAGCCACAAATTAAGTTGAAAATACAGCAGACATTTGGATTTTTGTGGACAATTGCTATGAATAGTATATGCCCTAAATGCATCAATTTTTTTAAATGATTTTTGGGATTAACATTTAAAACAATTTTAGTATTATGATCAAGTGTAGTAAAAACTATATCTCTATTTAACAATAGACATATAAGTTACAATACAACGCATCTCATCCATTAGCTTCATATAAAATTATGGAATACCAATATTTCCCAATAGGCTGGATGTCTGAATCGTCCTCTTATGAAAGTTCGATGACTAACTCCATAAAATTTATTCATTTATTGACATGGACACCTGAACACCTCTAATGGACTAGATATAAGAAATAATTGTCTAACTGTCTGTATTGTTAAAAAGAGATTCATCTTGATGTACTCCAATGACATAGTAATCTGAGATATAAATCATATGAATCAGCAGAACTCTTCCAGTAGTGGAAATATCAGTATTCTCTTCTAAAAACTGTTATTTTACTATATATTGTAGCTGCAAATTGAACGTTACTGTGACATTGTGGAGGATGAAATAATAAGTTATGCTCCGTGTTGTTGCTCCTACATGATTTGAATAATGATGATAAACAAATACATTTTTGGTAGAGTGGCAAGAAATGGTCGTATCTAGTAGAATATTTCAACACAAAATCCTCAAGATGACCTGGAAATCTCCAGGTGAAAAATTATTAACTGAATTCATTATATTGTAATTGACATTAGAAACATGACAAATATACAAGATATTAGAACTTATTGTGGAACAAGCTTTGCCTCTGACCATTAAATAGAAATGGCAGATTTAGTGCCAGAATATCTATCGCACGTAAATATCATGTCCAATGTATTCAACAGTTTGAGTGAAAGCAGTTAAAAAAAATAGATCAATTAGGTTTTATTTCTAGGCACAACTTTCTTAACAAATGATAGAGTTTTTAAAATATTGATAGCGTATAAGCTTTTTTAGATACAAATAATATTAAACTGGGTAAAATTTAAAAAAATATAAGTTTAGGGAATCTTTTGATACAGACTGCCGTAATGTGAGTCAAAGAAAAGGGGTGGTATCAAAAGATGCTTAATAAAATACATCCTAGATTATGAGAGAAGAATACAGAATTTCAAGAGAAGAGAAC
>JAPDSC010104191.1:177767-204513 GCA_026290005.1 Latrodectus geometricus
TTTTTCAAGAAAATTTACTCCATATTAGTTCCCAATATTTTGATCTTCTTTTAATAATTTATTAACCCACTTATTATGTAGTTCCACGTTCTTTTGAGAAACATATTATAATCAGGAGAAATCTGTGTTTCGTCTGTAGAGCAAAATTTTTATTATTAAATAAAACAGTTTTATTGCATTAATGTTTGAATCATTTGTGTTATAAATCCTCAACTGATCTTAAAAAGATTATAATATATTAAAAACAAATACTGACATAGTCCCAAAATTTTAAATTCCGAAGTAATATCCTTGTCATACGTAACTTAATAGCACAGAATGTAAATTTGTTCATTTTATACAGATTTACATATAATCTGTAAATCTGTTACATATAAATGGTAAATCTCTAAATATCAGCAGCATTTTACCTTTTAGGAAAACTTTTAATGAGCCACATTCAAAAGAGATAAAAGAAAAATTGTGGAAGATTTCCAAACATGTGTTCACAGTTAATCTGATCTAATTTGACAACGCCCAGTAGGCCACTAAGACTTTGGTAAAACTTTTAGGAAAAATCGTCTCTGTTGTTTTTCAGTAAGCCTATTTATACATGATCGACATTATTTAGGAGTCACGGGAAAAATAGCTAAGGAAATTCCTAAGTATCCATCACTTCAGGTATGGATACAGAAACAGAAACAAAATCCAACTTCGTGCTCAGTAGTGATTATGACCGATTTCGGTCGTAACCACTACTGAGCACATTCTATTCATAAAAATGCAGTCTTACTATTACCCTGCTAAATTCCATTTAAAAATGACATTCAAGAGAAAAGGTTCACAAACTTTTCAATAGCACAATATTTTTATGTTCCAAAAACCCAGTCAAATTGAAAACCTCTGCACGAATATGTAAATCCACTAGAAAAACGATGATAAGTTATTATAATTTTAATATATCTTCAATTTATAATCATGTCATGTTTACATTATTTACTTCATTAATTTACTCGCCATATGACGATTATACTAATGAAATAAGTAATATAAACATTACTTCATTTTTATTTAAAAGTAGGCTACCAAAACAATAAGTAAATATATTTTTTAGAAAATTGAAAAACTTAGAATGAATTCAAATTAATTTAAAAATAAAGAAATAAAAGTAATTTGTTACAATTAGGTGGCACTTAGTAAAATTTACAAGCACAGCACTTCTCAAGCAAATGTAAAACATATATGTTATTCATAAAATGAATAGTTTGAAACCTTGTTCGCCGAAGCAGCCAAAATTCACTATAATGAATATGAATATTGGCCAAAAAGCACTTTTCAGGATGACTATTCATATATAGCGAGTTGTACTCATGAGTTGCAAGAGGGAAAACATGGAAAGTTCCCAATCAAACGCCTGACAGGTGCTAAGCTATCTTTGCTCAACAATGCCAGGAACAAACTTGGTATCTTCCTATACTAAAAACATCATAAACCTACAATTAGCACGCGATGGCCCCTTATTATTACAAAACTTATAATCCAATAAAAATTAGAAATTGATTGACCAATGGGAGGTTATCTATGTTTAAACAAAAATAATCCAGAAGAATATCAGTAACATTTTATAGTCTAAAAGACTTTCTCTCATGGTTAAGAAAATATTTACAGCCAATTTGTGATTCTGTATTATTCGTCATATAGATGTTAGAGTCAGCTATTCTTCGACACATCAAGTAGGAAATTCCTTACCCGTGTCATAAACAGCAGATTGTTTGTGAACAAAATATTTCATCAATACTATGTGCATTTTAAATTCTGTTTTTTATTATTTAAAAGCACAAGGACTGTAAAACGTATAGATAACTCTTAATAGCAGCAAATTTAAATTTAAGAAGAAAGTAATGAGATACCGCAACTCAAATCGCATGTTATTAATAAATCAGGAAAGAAATAACTCTTAAATCGTTACCTATATCATAATAGAGAAGCTTACGTGACTGTCTTTAATTAGTAAATAGATATTTATAATTTATTTCCTTAAGCTATTTTATTAAACATATTGTCAAAATAATAAATTATAGCTAGTTTTTTTTATGTAGAATGTAAATATAACTTGAAAATTTCATCTTTTTCCAAGTACTTGTTTCGTATTCCTAATGTGGAATTAACTGTCGTACAATCTTTACAGTCGTTGATAATCAAGTTATGTTGTTTATATAGAAGAAAAAAGACTCCTCAAGTATCGTTTCATCTATTCAGAATTTGTAGCTAACTATATTGCGTGGCATTTCGCCTGGTGTATACATACAGCAAATACTCAAAATTAAATAGATGAATCAAGTAATCACAATTCTTTATTACTTTGAAAGTTTTTCTTACATTATTAAAAATAATATTATGACAGAAATGCAATATTCTTGCATAAACTAGTTTAAAAAAAATAACAAATCATATACAACTAGTAAAAAAGATTAATTATTTTTAACAATAGACAGAATTCCATTTCGAGATGTTTTAAAGGTCTAGTTTAAAGGTTCAAGCAAACTAAAAAGTAAAACTGAAATGCGATTGTTTGAAATATTTCTATATAGTTTTGTATATACTTTAAAAAAAATCTTAAGATACAATTGAATAGTTAAAATCTATTTATAACTCTCCTAATGTTATTGAATGTAATAACTATAACAACAAAGCAGATACTATTTATGCTTAGAAAATGTTAAATTCATGTTAAAGTAAAATAAAAAAAGTACCTCAGTAATTAGATTTAAAATATGGAAAGATAACACCTACGCCTTTCTCAAAACACAAGTTTAATCCATAAAACAATTTCAATCATCTGAGTGAGAAGAAAAAGAGAGTATTGAATTTGATGAAATAAAAATATTAATTTTACTGAATGATGGGGATGATAGAACTTATTGTTTTTTAAAAACTTTAGTAGCAAAAATAATAAGCTGAATTATCCAATGAATTATATAAAAAATTTAACAATATCAGATGGGTATAAAATAGTTAGTATACCATACAGCAACCATTCGAAAACAATAGCTTCTGTTACGAATGCTAGAAAAAGTATTTTCTACATTTTTACTGACACAATTCAAAATGTGAAACTAATTAGGATTAAAACATCTTCAAAGCATTTCATTTAACTGATTTTACAGAAAAGAAATATGAACAATTATATTTTACAATTTATATATGTAATATATATATTTAATATATTTAATTAAAAAATATTTGATTTTTAAAAATAAATTTTAATAATAATTTCTTTATTTAAACATTTGTTAGGATTCTTGTTTGTATGATAATTAAATGCATTCTTTAATAAATTAAATATTTGAATACATGTGCACTTTAACATAAACAGCTATTTTTAAATTTTTGAATTTATATAATGATATGGTTGTATATGATGAGTTTCAATTAGTTTAAGTTGATATTATTTGTGAAGTAATTTTTATAAAAAATGTTATTTTATAAATAATTTAAAATAAAACAAATAAATTATAACACAAATAAACCTTTTACAAATTAATAATACAGATCAATGCATATCTTCTTTTACATTAATTACACAGATGTGATCTAATTCATTTATATAAAAAATTTCAAAATAATTTAAAAGGCAAACAGTGATTGTCTAAAATAATAATACGTTTTATAACATGCTACTCAGGAATTGATATAATTTTCTTAATCTAAAAGAAAGGGAAATTATTCATAATATCTCAAAAAAAATTAAACTACATGAGTAGCATTGTTGCTTAAAAGTATAATACTTTTGGGGAAAAATTGCAAAATTTACTTCTAAGAAACGCTAATCAATGCATGTGATATTTGTTCCTGATTTTAACAAATGTATTTTTTCCAAAATATAACCGTAGCAGTTATCTTATAAGGTAAAAGAAAAAATAAAACAAAAATCAAGCTAATTTAACTTCTTAATTGGACATATTATATAAAAAATATTTAGCTAATAAACAAAGAATAGTAATTTCGATAATTTCTAGAGACTAAATAAACAAAATGAATTAATTAAAATATGTTAACTCCTGTAATTAAACTATTCCCATTTAATAAATGTCATAAATTTGTATTTTTTTTAAAAATAATTTAAAATACTTGATAATTCGAAGAATAATGCCATTAATCTTGGAATTATCATTATTAATTTATTTTTATTTAATGCTGATAATATTAGTTTTTATACATTAACTGTATTTGATATCGTTTCACATGCCCAATTTTTACGTATAAAAGCTATAAGATCAAGATCTTTTTACATGGCAATGTAACACGGGCTTGTGTCAGGGTTAGGCAACTATATACAAGTTCTGCTCAATATAATAGTATTTTAGCAACTAAAGATGTCTCAAAGAAAAGTATATTGGAAATATGACATTAATATATTTAAAATTAATATTTATGATATTTTCAGAAAAATAACAGCTTGTCTAATGTTTCTCTTCTTTGAAAATTGAATTTCACTTTGATTTTTCAACTTTTACTGTGATGAGGGAGAAATCCCTGGCTACCTACATTTGAAACCTCCATCTTTTTCAAGCTTTCGATATCTGAAACTGCTTTAGATACAAAAAAGAAATTGGGTTATATTCTATTTGTCGTATTATTTGTAAGCAAATCATGACTAGAGATTCGTTCACAAAAATAGCTAGGAAAATGCATTTTGTTGCTTTCTTAGATTTATTAGACATGAAATTTGTCGCGTATAGTTTGGAAAACCATTTCACTTGAGTATCTTTTATACATTTTATTTATGGAGGAAATTTAAAATATTACTAAAGGAAAACAACTTAATTATTCAAATTTTTATTCATTCAATAATACAAAGACGATCCGGAGTTCTTACATTCTTTGCAAGAATTATTTGAAATTATGAAAAATGTGAATGAACTGTATAATAATAAAATTCTACAACTTAAAAAATGCATAATTTTTCAAAAATTGACTTCAACAAGTTATGCAACTTATTTTTTATACTGATTGGATTTTATTGAATATCGTAACAAAATAGTATGTATTTTTATTAAGTTTTTTATATTATATTTAAAATCATGTTTTAAAGTTAAATAAAAATTAAAAACTAATTATTGCTTAAATTGATTGCGTTCATAATATTTTTAGTATGATTCTTTCTGATTTTGAAAATTAAATTTTCCATGACAGAATTCTCAGGAATGAATTAGTTAAAGTAACAAAATTTTAAAATACAACATGAGTAAAAAAATTCTTTTTAGTACTGAAAGTTTTTATCGAGTATCAAAAACTAATTTATATTAGACTTTATTTTTTAAATAAAATGTAAAATTTTAATCCTGTAAATATTTCACTTTTTTATTTTCAAGGTTTATGGAAGCAAATATTATATTCTCAATTCCTGTAGCTTCTTTGACATCTTTGTTTCAAATGAAATTGATTAATCAATTTCGTTTAAAAGACTAACGAAATACGAGTTTGATTAATCAATTTCGTTTTTAATACGAAATTGATTAATCAATTTCATTTAGAACAACGCAGTCAAACATCACAGGAATATATTGTCTCCCTTTTGTTAATTATTTTTTAAATTTCAATTAATAACTCAATTTTTTCTCAACAGATGTAAATAAAATAATTTCTTTGCTATATAAATAAAATAAAAGTAAGAAATCAATTACTGAAAATAGTTAACTAATAGCTCTGCTGCCAATTTTCGCTGGAATATTTAAATTGTTATTTATAATAATTCTTTTCTGTTAAGTTATGGGAGTCATTTCTTCTGAGTAGAATACATTTATGCTCTTACGAGCCATAATAACAGACTCATTTAATTGTGTCAGCTCTAAAATTAGTATTTAAATATTTTAAAATGATTTTGGGCTTCTTTTACACACCCACATTTCTTAAGTTATTATTACGATAAAATTAATGGTTTTATTCTCCTAAATGTTATTAACTATTTTTACAATATATAACCACATTTTTAGACCATGAATTAAAACAGCAATTGCTAATTCTTGTTTAAAAAAAAAGGTTGAGTATATAAAGAAACTGAAATATTCATAAATTCTAAAATAATAATTACTTTCTCAACGGCTAATTTGAGATCCTAAATTTAAATACCTTATTTTTTTTTATAAAAAAAAGCTCGGAAAATAAATTTTGCAGTACATCAATTTTATTTTCTAAGTCTTAAAAGTAACTATTTATCATATAAGCTTTTAAGAATCATTTTAAAATAAATTCTTTAAGGCAACTGTTTATCGCATGAACAATTAAATATTTTTTAAGATAAACTTCTTTTTAAAAATAGATGTAATTAAATGTTTTTAATTGTAATATAAAATATTACAAAATTGTAAGTTTATGTTTATTAAAACTATGTTTTATTATGCAAATCAAATAATTTTCGACATTTTAAATTATTTTTTTAAAAAGTTCTTTTATGATGTTAATGACCATTCAGTTTTTAAAATTCATAAAATATATAATGCACTTTAAGAATATTTTTATATTTAGATTATGAATTTTCAGAAAATAAATAACTTAAATTGTTAGTAAATTTTCTTTACATTCCTACTTTCTGAATAATTTTTAATGTATGTTTTCTTTACACTTTTTAATAGCATTTTTATTTTATTAATAAAATTTTTTAACTTACTGGACGTAAAAGAATCTACAACTTGCCTTTATCAATTAAATAATGTTTCAAATTCCTTATTTCAATTTTGTGTCTTGTTTCTATTAATTTTATTTTATATTATTCAATCTGCTTGAATTTGCTTACAAATAATTTTAGTTTTTAGTTCTTATTAACCAAAAGGCTTTATATCTGTCAGAAGACTTAAGTGAATAATGAATCGAATACACAATGATAAATTCGTGAACCTGAAAAAGTTTTGAAATATTGGAATTTGAATTTGTGAAGTATTAAATGATTATTTCATGAGATAATATAACATAATTTTAATGCGTTATAGCAAAATCACTTATATTATACGTATTTAACACTACATAGCGGATATCTTTGCAGCCTAAAACAATGTGGTAAAGTATTTAATATCCACTGAGTATTATCTTCTTACAAGGCATTAGTCTAACATTCGCGTGCTGAAAAGTAACTATTGAAACCAATCATGGAGGATATTTCATACCTGGTAGGCTGTATTCATATATTGTACTCATGATTACAATCCAAATGGAATAGTATTCCCAAGGTAGCCATCAAAAATCTATTGTAATTCTTACCATGTTACGGCAGAAACTAAAAGAATTGATTGGATATTTCATGCTGTTAATCATATATTTTAACGTATATAGTTTATTATTCAATGATATTTTAAGTAAATCCACTAATTTTCTAAACGCAGAAATTTTTCTGAACCACATTGCTGAGACTTTACCAGTTTATTTTACATGCAGATTTTAAACTTTTCTTTTCTCAATTCACTTTGTTTCTATGGAGAGCACACAATAGTTCAATGAAAACATACTTCCATTTTATAAATTATGAAATTCACACTTTGAATAAGAATTAAGAATGAAAATCTTGCAACAAGAATGAAAGGAGCTAGAACTGCAAAATTTTGTGAGCAATTAAAATAAATCCTTTGCGCAAATAATCTAAGCTTGGTGATAGAGAATAAGCCTAAATATGCATACTTCTGTCACTCTGAAATCAACAAAGAATCACGTTTCTTGAATATGAATGAAGAATGAATATCTTGCAACAGTAAAGAAAATACATTGGTGAAATTATGCGAGCAATTAAGGTTAAAACCTTTGAGTAAATAATCTAATAAGCATGCATTTCTAATCTTTCTAAAAGCAATAAAGGTATATGTTAAACATCGGAACAAACAAGTTTATACTAAGAAAAGCACTGCGCTAATGAAATGCTAAGTATGCATCAAGGAAAAAATTTTTCAGCAATTTTTGAATAGCCAGTTAGAAAAAATTCTAACAAAGTTTGAGAATTCACCATATTTACTTCAAAAGTGATTAATTTGCCTCATTCCTCAAGAGTTCGTAATTTTCAATTTACAATCAAAAGTGTCTAAGGGCAGTGGACATGTGAGCCCATTCAATTATGGTGAAGTTTAAGATAATTTGTGTGATGACTTTGAGAGATGATCTGTATGTGTCTATCTGTTGATGATCGTAAGCCAAATACCCACGAATATAATTTCATTGTATAAGCGAACTTCTTTATTGGCACTTCATTTTGTCCATGAACATTTCTACATGGCTCATAAAAATGAATTCTATAACTCATTAAACATTTTTACATAGAACCATTGCCGCCCAACCTGTCTAGTGGTTAGCGTACCTCACTACAGATGGGTGGGACCTGGGTTCAAATCCTGGCTCGGGCATAGATGTACTTTCTCTCTCTTTCTTGTCTTTGTGCTTTCTTTGTGTGTGAATGGTTGCCTACCCTATAAACGGGTACCTATGGCATGTGTGTACTGAGGAAGTCGGACTTCACACCAAATATGGTTCAGTTGGAAAAATGGAGCAGCGCACCCCATATTGCCAGCCTGGCTGGCACACGACAACAACATAGAACCATTTGTGAGGATGGCAAAACAGAAAAATTTTAACTTTATATACTAAAATCGTGTTGATTTTTATTTATGAATTATAGTGACAGTTGTCTTTACTTTATTGTAGTGACAGTTGGCCATAATATATGAATGTAGAGAAACTTTTGTACATGATCCCATTATTTTTATCGAATAACACTCTCCGTAACAGTGCCTGATGAGCCCTATTCTACGATATATGTTTCTTTTGAATGTATGTATCGATGTCCAAATCTTCTTTTCTTATTCAATAATATTCTAAAGGCAATTTAACAGCAATAAAACGTCCAAACGCATCCATAAGACCCGAAAATATTAATCGACATTCATGTGCCATTCCTGGCACAATATTCTGAATGCAGGTTAATAGCAGTATGACACAAAATGATTTATAATGGTACAACGCTTGTAGATGGTACAGAACTTCCTATGATTCCTTTTCCAAAACTCTGGAGTAATAATGACACAGCAATATGAGATTATAATCAAAGTCTTCAATTTCCTTCCTTCTGAAAAACATTTTAAATGCATTTTAACAGATTATAGTTCTAAATATATCAGATGATTCAAAGAATGCTGGGATTATATTTTAATTATGAATAATAACAATCTACTAATTCTATACTAGAATTAACTTCTTGAATAGCATTTTGGATGACATTTAAAGCAAAATATCATCAAAGGTGTTGGAAAGTCTTAGAATTTATTCTCAGAATTCATGGGACTTCTTCACTGAAACTAGAAACAATAATGTTCCACCGTATGTATTAGACGTGAGTTAAGGACCAAGTGCTCTCTCCTTCCTAAACAAGTCCTAAATGTAGTTTAACAATAATAATATATTTAACAGCATTAGGCCAATAACTTTTTCTCAGAAAACATAGGTACAACACTCCAAAAGTAATGGAAAAAATGTAACATATTAATTTCCTCATGAATAATCGAACTGCTTTTTAAATCTGTGTAATCCTCAAGCGTGTGTAATGGTTCAAGAATTCCTTTTTTAAGTTCAAGTTTTTAATACGTCCCCATCCCATACACATCTCTTATTAAACAATTCCAGAAGCAGCTGAAATCGTACATAATATGGGTTTCAGATGTGTGAAGATATGTTTTGCTGCTGTGTGTCTGATGTCAGAGGGTGTGTTATCTGCTCAAGAACTACCTCATGACAGCAGATCAGTTATCAATCCGAAAGAACCCCTGGTCACTGTAGGTATACAACGCGGTGCAGAGTATTAGTAGAGAGATTATCAAAATATCACTTTTTATCAATTGCTTTTTCTGTTTTTATTATTTTCTGTATGTTAAAATTATTAAACTAAGATAATAAATTTCATTTCCTTTTAGATAAATTAATTTAATGCTCCTTATTTTATAATAAACATTCAGATATAAAAATTAAAAACTTTAATGAAAACTCTTTCAAAATTTTTGAAATCTTATGCAAATTGATTAAAGTTATCGAAGCAATTCTTTTCAGTACACATTAGTTACTTAAGAATAAAATTTAAAATCGAAGAGTTGCTACACATGCATGATAATTAACATATTGCTTTCATGAGATCCAAAGGCAAAAAAATAATAATTAATTTGGCCTTTCACTTTCCTAAGAAAAAATTTCTAGCGTGAAAATAAATATTACTGAAAACAATAAAGCACATTGACACAAAAAAGGATAAATGCAATGCACAAAGTCTGTATATCAAAATATTTTAATCACTTAACTTACTTTAAAAAAATTAGTTAAAAAACAGTTTTGGCACATAATAATCAAAAAATTAATTAAGTCTTAAATAGGCTGTTTTCGTTGCCGCTGTATAATAGCAACGCATTTTAACAAAACCGTATTATTTTGTTCTGTTTTTTCTAAATTTAAATAAAATATTTTGAACTTTGGAGAGCTAAGTTAATAAATTTAATGAAAGTTTTACTCGGTGTGGCATGTAATAAAAAGACACTCTAGAGAACAATAAAACTCATTTATTTGATACTTTGAACTATACTCTTATGGATAAGAATATTTTCCTCGGTTTCATAATTCGTCAAAGGTAATAAAAACATTTCGTTGCTATGAAGGTTTTAATGTCTGGGGCGTAAATACTAAGATATGTTTTCGTGGCCATTTCTTAATGCTAAAACACAGATTAAGTATTTCATAAATTTTATTATTATTTATAGTAATTGTTTTTCTTTATGAACAAATTGTCCTTATTGTTTATAGCAGTGTTTAAATATTAATACTTTTTATGTGAATGTGAAGTGTTTTTTTTTATTTATTTATTTACTTTCTGTCACACTGAAGAGGATTTCAAGCTATCTAAAATTACTTCTAATAAAGTACAATTATTTGGCAACAGATATAAAGTTGTGTGTATTACGTAATAATTTCAAAAATATCAAATACTTGTATATCATTATTGTTTTCTAAAGATTGGAAAAATCAAAAATACTTTCATGTGGATGAATTTGATAAAAATACCCTAATACAAAAACTTCATTCCTCATACCCAAATGATTGTTTTTTATGAAATTGTCAATTTTAAATATTCAGTAAAATAAATACACGAAAGGTATTAAGATAACCGTATATACAATAAACAGTTAATTCCTTTTAGTATTCAACTTTTGATGGCATTTGTCATTCTTTTGGTTTCTTATCTTGACAAAACCTTTACTTCATTACATTTGAGACTATTTACTAACCTTTTTCATAAAGATTCCCTGCAATGAAAACTGATGAACTTTTGAGATAAAGTGGATTTATACTATCTGCATGTTATTTTAAAGAAAATTTTGATGTTTTATATAGAATAATTTATACAATAATCTTTCCTTACACCTATAAAAATTTATTTTTTGCCTTTTGTTGGAAGTTTTTTTTGTTGATCTCATTCTTGTAATCATTTGTAAGTGGATTTGGTTCACGAAAACTAAATTATTGTTAAAATTGATCATCATCAATGGCGATCCATAAAACAATAGTATTTAGGGTACATTTTCAGTGATACACAGCAAAATCGGAACCTTATTCACATTTTACAAAATTTATTAGTTGTAAAGTAAATACAATTACAGATTTCAATATTTTGATAATTTTTAATTTTATAATGCACTTAATTCATAATGTGTACAATCCTGCTGTACAAAAATAGTGAAGGATGGTTTGTGTAATGCATTGTTTTCCATTAAAATTGCTACCCCAAGAAGATGACACATTATACATGTGAAATTTACCACACTTGAGAAAGATGCTGTGATATCCAAATAATAAGCTCTTCAATGAATCCGTGCAAAATAGGAGACAATAACGATGTCTATAATGTATTCATAATAGATGTTGTTGCCCTCACACATTTTGCACGAATCCATTGAAAAGCATTCATCTACACAAATTACATTAAAGTGTTTTTTGTCTAATGAAAATGTGTTGTGATACCTCATTAAAAAGGCGAAATACTTACCAAAATGTTTCTGGGAGATGTCGAATTGTAGACTACCGTGATTTTGGTTTATCATATCATAATTTTTTTTTATTGCTACTTTAGTTTAGATCCTACTTCAGCTTAGATCCTATTCCTATTTACAGAAGAGGGAATTGATGGGTTCAGGAAGGAGCTCCGTTCTGAATCTCAGTTGCACGCTTTCGCTTAAGCCGAAAAGACAGATATGTTTATCTTCAAAGCGCCTTCAATTATATCATTAATAAAAAAAAATAGATGTCAGAATTGTTAACTTAATATTCTTAAATAAGTTGAGGTTCTGGTTTTACAGCATCATAACGATCGCATGCTTAACAGCTTGTAGAAAATGTTCAATACTGGAATGAATTCGACACCGTTTCACACTCATCAACATCTTACAATCTATATATATCACCTGCAATGACGGTGCATAAGTTGCATAGAATGCAGATCTCATTCACTTCTAAATTGCACTGACGATATTCTAAACAGAGTCAATTGTATTTCTGCTATATTAGGGCTCGTGACTCTATCCTCTATTCAACCTCTAAAAAAAAGATGGAATGTCCGTGATATGCAAAATGTTCGGATGTTTTCCTCGTGAGCAAATTTTTCAGATCTTAACAGAAAACTTCTAGTGAGGACCAATAGAAAACTTCTTGTGAAGATGATTAAGTGTCATTGTAGCCAATAGCATTTAATATTATTGCATTAGCCAATAGCATTTATTATTCATTGTAGCCAATAGCATTGTAGTATAGCATTTAAGTTGCATAGCAACTGCAACCGTTTAATTCATCCAATCTCTGTTTGAATAAATGCCTAGAGTATAAATGCTGCTTTGCTGCATAAAGTGATTGGTTGTGCTGTGTAGACTTCTCAAAATCTGTGGTTCCAAACTTGTTGAAAGTTTAAAAATTTGTATTTTATGATAATATGTTTGTTCAGTGTTTTGTTGTTTATATTTCCTGATACAAAAATATTCATAATATAACTATAAATTTAGTTTTTTTTAACACAGTAATACATAGGTATGAATGTACAAATTAAAGTTGCTCAAAATTCACAAGTCATTTTTCCATTTCCAAATTTAAGTATGTCACACATACAACTGGCCTTTCGGAACACCAAAGCCTTCTGAAAAGGAAAAAGCAACCCTATTTATGTATGACGTCAACATCAGATCTATTCGGTTTGATATTGATATAATGATAATATTTTTCGAAGTATCTGATTTTATCTGCTGACTTGGTTTCATTTTAAGCACTTATTTATAAAAGTGACATTTATTAATTAATAGCATTAATTACAAATATTATTTATTTTATTTAAAAAGTAACGAACATTAAAGAAGTATATTTTAAAATCTCAATAGTATTTTCCAAAAATGTTCGTATCTATATATTAAAATGTCATAGATACATAGACTAATAGATTTGTCACATATTTTACTTAAATGTTTTATGAAACAGATATTATGAAAAATTAACATAGCAGAAAATATCTTTAAAAGATCTTTAGTAATTTTCTTTAGACCAGCTTTATTGAAAAAAAAGCAAATTTCTTGTTATGAATTACCATCATGTCCCTGCACACAATTATTAATCTGTATATCTTCATTTGATTTGAAAGTTTATACTATTTTATTTTTAAATATTTTCATTCAGAAAAATGTCTCAAATTTTTCAATTATCTATTATTTAACAAAGGAAAGTTTAAAAACAATCAGTATTTTAAATTTAGTTTTTAGAAATACATTCACACAATAGATTAATTATGTTTATAATTATCACACACATCTTAAAATATATAAAGCCAAAAAATAATTTAGTAAATCTTCTCAAAAGTATAAAATTTATATCTTATAGACATTTTTTGTGAATATTACATAATATTGAGAATATAAAATTATGATTATATATCTGATTATATGATTATATACTATCCTTCACTCATAATTTCATATTAGGATATATAATATAAAATTATGATTATGATATTTTCATTGTTTTAAATTAAGATTTATTTAAATTTTATTTAAGGTCAGTTATAAAATTTTGAGAATTTTAAAACTAATCTCTCCAAAATCATGATTTCATGAGTAACCAACATTATCATAAAATATATTTAATTATAATCAAATATTTCATTTCATACACTAATGTTATATTAATGTCATAGGTTATAACTATTAATTCACCTGAATGAAAAAATTGCAGCCATGAAAAAATTTATTTCGGTATTAAACGCAGTGTATTATTGCCAATTATTTGTCATCGTATATTTTTCGTAAAGCATAATTTCTCATTAAATTCATATCTTTGTTTTAAAATAAAGTTTCTTATATATTAGACTAATGCACGCGATATTAAAATTCACATTTACTTTTCAAAAACTTGTTCATATAAAACAAGGTTTTTTTTTTTTTTTTTTTTTTTTTTTTTTTTTTTTTTTTTTTCTCTCTCCTCGGCTGGCAATAATATGAAGTGAGCTGCTCCACTTTTTCCAACTGAGCCTTAACTCGGTATGGACTCGGACTTCTTCAGTTCACACCACCACAAACTAGTTTATAGGGCGGGCCACATTCATTCATCGTTTCAAAAGAAGAAAAAACAAAGAAATACCGAGAAAAGAAGAAAGAAAACGTACATGCCCGAATCTGCATTCGAATCCGGAGCTAACAGCCCAGGAGTCAGGAATCCTAACCACTCTGCCTTAAAAAAAATTGAAGTTATGAAAAAGTATTAAATAAATATGATTTCATGAATCCCAAAAATTTTCTTTTATTCAACTTATTTTTTGAAAAATACGTTGAAAATAAAAATCTAAAGTAAATTTTAATGAAATTTCTTTTAATTACTATTTATAATTATAATTTGATCTCAATAATATTCTCTGATTAGTAATTCTTTAAGCAGATGGACAAATTGAACACTATGAACTGAATCCTCCACCAAATCACTAGTAATCAATGGTGAAAATTCTACCCTTTTTTAATTTTTTTTCCAAATATTGCAATTAATAAAGTTTTGCTACACTTAGAATGCTTCAGGCAGTATTGTGATTACGAAACAAATTTTTTTTTAATGTTTTTCGTACAATTTTATACAAAAATAATGAAATACATTAAGTGAAAAGTCTCTTTTTTCTTAAAGAAAAAAGTTATTTCCTTATTAAAGGTGATATTCCTGTGCTTCGTCCGGCTTTTATATTATGTCATAAAAATACTTAACATTTGGAGTTGATATCAATATTGTAAAAAATAACTTGAATTTACAATTAAAATCTATATAATTTAGGATCATTTAACTTTTCTATATTATTTATCTATTGTTATTGAATTTTATCTGCGAAATACCCTTTTCTAAAATTTTAATATTGCTTATTAAAATTTCTATTATGTATACAAGGTAGGAAATGATGCATGTTTTAAAAATATTTCGGGAGATTTTTTTTGCTTATTTAAATTAATATTTTAACAATATTTATTTTCTGTAATTTTAATGATATTTTATTTGTAAATGTATGTATATATATCAGTGCCCATACCAATTACCATTCATGTAAATCCCAACATTTGAATCCGACAAATAGTATGCATTATATTTATCAAAACTACAAAAATATTATGCATTCTATTTATCTTAATTTTAAAAAAAAATTCCAATTAATTCATAATAAATAAATTTGCATAAGGGATCATCAAATCCCTAATCTAAAAAAATATAACATTTCTCATTAAAATCATTTTCAGATATTCTTCTAGGCTACTAATAATATTATACGAAAGAAAATGGGAATTTTTTATTTATTTAAAACAACATTACATTTCAATTTCATTTATGTTTTAAAACGTATGTATTTATAATTTAATTTCATACCATTTCACTTGCCTAAATTAAAAATCTTGTTTTCCATCGACTGTTATAAGTCATTCGTGAAACATTTTAATGAAATGCCCGTATATTTATAACATACTTGCATCATAGCATGAAATTAAAAACAAACTTAATTATAAGTACATGTATTCTCTCTCATCAAATAAAAATAAATCTTTTTTTGCGTCTCTTTTGATCAGATTCCTTAATTGAAATCAGCAAACCTGAAAACGACATAAATAAAAGATTCTTTTGATCATGATTTACGTCTCAGAGGGATTGGCCTTAATGAGATTTTTCCTTTTATATGAAGCACATAAAAGAATTTTTTATATATAATTTAAAACATATAAATAACTATTTTCTTTAAAAAGTACTTATTGTTTTCCCATTTGATATTTTTCTTTTTGTTAAAAAAGATTAATTCATAAATACTATAATCATATTATAATTTTTTGCTTATTATATATAATTTTTAGTTTGATGATAAGTATTTCTACCATTATCAAATGCATAATTTTGTAACTTAATAACAGAAGGTTTTTGATTAACAAAATGTTATAAGATATCTAAAAGAAAATAATTTTTATTATTTTCGAAATTCCATAATATTTTACATTTCGAAATTAACTGATTTTATTAACAGAAAAGGCACCTTTTTGTCTTATTCAACTATATAGCTAATTTTAGGTTGTCAATTAAATTATTCAAATTAAGTGAGATTATTTCAAAACATTTCAGGATACCGATTTCTGCTCATCTAACTTCGTCACTCAAACAGGGTCATAATTTTGAGCCATACTCCAATGGCATGGTCGATATATCTCAGTCAGAAATAGTTAATAATACCTATGCATGTACAAAAATTGTATCACATAAGAAAATTTGTCATCAGCTAAAAAAAAGAATATTTTTGAGTTGATAAAAGAAGTTTGAGATCATGTTAACATGAGCATTAACTAGGATATCGCTGTATCAAAAGTTATAAAAGTTACACGTCTGTCAAATTATGCTATTTTTTAATTCTAAATTTACAATAAGTAGACGTGATTTCGTATATCCAGAAATAGCATATTATTAGTAAATCATCAGAATTAAAATGTTACTCAGCCAGGTGATGGGAATGACAGAAAATAATCAAGATTCCGTAAGCTCATTTGTACGATATATGTAAGTGATAAATTATACTTCTACTGAATACTAAACACACTACACATGTATTTGCATGAATTAAGGTACAATGTATGTAACATGTATTTCCGTAACTGATCATTTATATATGTAATAGTAGTGATAAAAGGTTCAACATAACCTCGTAGTTTCTAGGTCATGGTCAAAGATATTTCAAAGTGAAATGATACTTCCGGGCATAGCAAATCAAATACTGAGGCAGGTCTTTTGCTTCTATATTACGAAGAACTCCGACTCTTCCACCTAACTGGTAGAACCCAACTCTAGATTAGGTACTGGGAAGTGTGCCAATATAACAACAACCTCATAGTAAGTCCGAGCTATTCGAAAACAAAAGTATAAAAAGTTCCATATAAACAATCGTTGAAGGAATAATTTTCTGCATATACTTCTGTCGAAGTAGATAATTGTGGTTTTCCAAGCTTCACATTTTAAGATATGTTAATACGACGCATTATCAATAGAAAAAGCCTCACGGAAAACACTATGCGATGGATAGTCGAATACTTAATTACAATTTTCAGATGTTATGCAAACCACTACGAGTCATAAAAATGACAGTGTGAACGAGAAGCATCACAATGTTGTTTATCATTTGCTGTCAATCGAATTACAAACCATGATTGTCAAACCATGAAGAAATGTCTCTCCATTCAAGAACCTCTATTCACTACATCTTGTCTTCCTAAACCCTTATTCCAATAAATATTTAAACCAATTAAACTATAAAAGAATAACAGAAGGTCACATGGATAGTTAAAAACATGTATCTATTAAAATCATGATTGAAAAATTCAATACTATAATTTTTTTTTACCAAGAAAAGTTTTTTAATCGCATTGTTAAAGAAAGGAAACTGATGGCAGGGAAGATATGATAATAAGCGATTTTTTTCATGTAGTTATGACTCGATCGTCATTGTGAAATACAAAAGGGACAACTAATCTTTTTATCACAACAGTTTTCCTATATAACGGTGGCATAAAATAGAATTTTAATGTCTATAACAAAATTTTAAAATAAATGATGAGCATATAAATAGATTTTTTACAAATTACTAATGTAGATTCCTCCAACAGAAATCGTATTAAATTTCACCGATTTCATTCAGTTAGAATAAATATCCTAATCTCAGAGTTAACGGAAATCAGGCGAACTCTCGGTCATGTTACACGAATTGTATATTGACTTTAATCAAGAAATGACTCTGATTATATTCTTATGTCAGTAACAAATGACTTGATTTACCTCAAGAACTATACTTCAAAATGTCAAGCCTTCTATGAAATATAGGCCCTCCTCTCCCTGCATCTATGCCAATCGCCAAATGACATCAAATGTTTAATAATGACACTGCTTTTCAAAACATGATTGTTCTCTTAATTGTTCAATCCTCTCTTGGATTTGTACTCTGTCGTCTTTTCATATCCATTGTTGTTAAGCCATGTATTTAATACGTTTTAGTGAACAGTTTCTATGAAGTTTATAATTTAGTCGATTTCGAAATCATATAACTGAACATCTTTAAGTAATTAATCTTCAAGTAGTCCATCTTCAAGTAATTTAATATCCGTGTATGAAAACACTAGAAATAATATTCCAGAATAATATTTACAAATCATCAGAAATAATATTTACAAATCACAGATCCGCGTACTGGCTCTTTTAAACACAATCTGTCGATTAATAAAATACAATTTATATAACTTTCTATTGATAATTACATCAATCCGACAAGACATCAATATGCATATATATATATATATATATATATATATATATATTATATATATATATAGTCTGTTATAACCCACTAAAAGGTATAAATTGCAGAACTCTCAGACGTAGCGTGAAATCAAATTCTTTATAATAATTTATAGAAATGGCATAAAATTCTAGATCTTTATGAAAACTTCTCCATCGCGAATTTCAAGATTTTTCTAGAACCTTACAAAAGGTAGAAAAAAAATCAATAAATACCTTTTTGCGATTCAGACTAGATAAAATTACGTTCAGCCTGTGATCCATAAAATATAGTGCTTTGTTGTTAAACTTTACAATATTAAGGCAAATTATTCCCTTGCATTATAGATTATTATAGCATACTTCAAAATTCATAACTCCCATATTAAACAAAAGTATCATCGTAAAATAAAAGCAACAATCATTTTTAAGCTGAAGCTTTTAAACCAATTATCTAATAAGGAATAGGGCTTCTTTTGGATTGGATCGTGCTAGATTCTAGAAGTAGTTTTACATATTTTGAACTAGATTCGATAACTTCCATGTAATACATTGCAACTGGACATTATTTGATTGGAAGAACATAATCTTCAGAGGCAAATCATGCTTTTATTCAAGTCCAGAGAACTACTTCATTAGAATCAGGTCACAGATAGTTTAGCAGCATTACTCAATGTTTATTATTTAATGCCCTACCACTGTAGCGCCTTGTGTGACAAACAGCTCGGGGAGAAATTTGCTGAGATACTTTTAATCCTGTAAATATGCTCTTCGGAATTAATGATACTTACTTTGATCTAATACAATGGGGAACAAATGAAAAGGAAATTGCTTTTTACGTCTACATCTGTCGGTTTACAAGTGTTCAGCTTTCCTTTCCTTCCTTCGTTTGCAACACATGAATACGAATCGCTATATATTAATAGTCTTCCCGAAAGATAAAAACTTCCAGAAGGTCCAAATGCTTTTCAACAAACTTCGGCTGTTATTTTTTCTTAATTTGATATTAAAATATTTTTAGTTGTGTTGCACGATAATTTGGTGACTCGGATGAGAAATGGGAGACATTTTATATTTACACTTCAAACAACTTATTGGAATTTTTTTACAAATTATTTTTAAAAAATATTTAAAAATCTTTACATGCACAAATCTTGAAAATAATTTTCTTTCATCCCTAATAAATTAAATTATAATAGATATATAAATACCCTTAGAAGATTGCCTATTTTGGGTACCTTTGTGGTTCAAGCAGTAACCCTTAAAATATACAATGCTGACAGATGTTAGTCCATTAAGGATAATGATAATTTAAATGTTTATTTAATTTTTCACTGTTTGGAAAATTTCATAAAAATTTGTAAAAGACTTATGATTTTTTTTTTCTTTTTTTAAGTCATTTTCATAATGTCTTGTCTTAATATTGAAATTGGAACACAAATTACGTAGCATATATTTTATCAATAAATTACAAAAACCTTCACATTCGCATGTTATCCAGTATATTTAGAAATCATATAAATTGTTTCATAATAAAGTGGAATAATATATAACAACCATAACAAATTGAAACCAGTTAAGAAGTTTAATGCCGTTTAAACGATGTGCAAAAAATAAATAGATTATGCAAAAAATAACATGTTGATGTTTACTTTTTCAAATCATCAACTAAATTTTTAAATATATTATATTTTAGAAAATAAATTTCTTTTAAAAAAAACTGTTCATACAGAAACTTATCATTTTAATGCCATTAATCACTTCAGAAAAAAAATAGCTTCCTAACCGAAATAGATTCTGCTTCAGTAGATTCAAATTAAATTGTTGAAGGATGATTTATTCCTATTCTCAGATAATTTTAAATTTATTGAAGGTGAAACTTCACGACTTTTTTTTAATTCTCACGTAGACATGAAATGAAAGAGATAAATTTAAACTAACAGGATTTCAGTGACTTGACAAATTAAAGTTAAGAAATATAGCTACATACTTTCATTATTAAAAAAATAACTTGATTTTAAGAGTAGCATTTTAATATGACTTTAATGAAACAACATATTTGTATAACTGTCACCAACAACTATTTCATACTTTTCTTTCTTATTTTATGTGAAGGGAAGTAATCTTTTTATTTTTGTCATATAAAAACGTACAAAGTAGAAAATAAATTAGCTTTTATGCTCTAAATAATTTCTTTTCATCAATGATTACCCAAAGAGGAAAATTCCCCTATAGGCCCTCATTTCTTAAACATATTCATCAACCATAAATTCTTCCATATTTTCTATCGAGAAATTTAGATTCCTTTTTCCAATTATGTGCCTAATAAACTATTTTAACAAACCTATTTTAAAAAACAAAATAGATTTTTCTAATTAGCATTTGAATGACAAGTTTCAACTAAATTATTTTCGCAAATAAACTGCTTATAAGAAAATTATGTTTAGCTTATATCAATATTTTAAAACAAGGAGTTTTTATATGTAGTCAATTATCTCCCGAACTACGCAATAAATTTTAGAGAAATTCAGTTTGAACATAAATTTATTTAACATAAAAAATATATTTTATTAATTACTGCTAAATATTACTATTAAAGAATTATTTTAATTATTGTTATAAAATATTCAAAGGAGAATGTTGAAAGTTTTAAGAGAATGTTGGTGGGGGATATTGATTGCTCTAAAATAGACAATAACATTTTCATTATTTTGAAATCAGAGAACTGTTGTGACTAAAGTAGACATTTAACTTCCTCTTCGTGCTCTCGAAATGATAATTAGGCAAGTGTTACCTCATGAATAGGAGGATTATCATCAAATAAGAAGCCATGCTTGTGTCATAGTATGATTTGATCAGCTTAAACTTTTACCCTATGATACTTCGTTTCAAGATACGATTAAACGGGAAAGGAAAAAAAACCATGAATTAACTGTTCATGTCACAAAAGATACACTTCTGTCTTTTTCATTCCAATTGTCACATATATGTGCCAGCAAGAAACACACTCAGTTCCCACAGCCGTGCCAGAGCGTTTCTCCTTCACTCCCGGCAGTCACACTTTGTGCCAGTGTTTCAGAACCCTTTAAAAACTATAATTTTTAGCACAAGATGGCATTGTATGTCTACATGATTTCAAATACATGTAGATTTAACCTTCTACTCGAAATGAGAAAAGAATGACTCACATAGACGTGTGTTTTGTTTATAAAAACATAAAGGGAAATAAATGTTTTCGAATGGCATGCTTTATGGGGATTTTATTTTCACTAGAGTGATGGGTTTTTCGGTTTGCAGTTTAGACGAATTTTAAGTAACATATTTAATTTTACGATGTATAATGTTAAAAATCTTTCAATGGTAAATAATAAGGAACTACTTTGATATATCCCCCCCCCAAATCGGAAATTTAGCGACTTTTTTTTCCTCGCCAACCATAATACCTGTTTTTGGAGCCGATTTTTCTTGCCAAGTTGAATTCTCGCTAAGTACAAATAATTAATACATAAAAAACTTTTAAAAAAAAAAACTCAGAAAATGGTAAAAAGAACAAGAAAATACTAAATTTGGTAACAGCAAAAACCTAAAATCTGAAAAAACCTAAATTGGTAACACCAAAATAAGAAACAGCAACCCTAAAAAGTCCGTAGGGAATGCCAGATTTGGCGCTTAATTTTTGGGGGTTTTTCGGTTTGCAGTTGCAACGAATTCCAAGTTCCAATCAAAGTTCAAAGTTGTTCCAATAATAAAAATAAAATGTGTAAAATATGTATTTAAACAAAAGAATAGCGTAAGTGTGTATAAAAATATATCAAAATGATATGCACATTAAATACTCTACAGAGCATTATTAAACAATACGTTGATACTTTATGGATTTAAGCTTAATAGCCACATGATGCATTTGTAATCGATTATTCATGATAGGAAAGAAGACTATAAATACATCTACTTTACTTGTAGACACATCTTCAAATTTTCTTTTTAAAATTCTGATAAAAAAAATCTTCCCCAAATTTCCAAAATTGGTAAACTTGGTGAAATATATTTTTGGATATCTATTTCTACCAATCAAAGCTGTTAAACACTGGTAACAGCTTCGTAATTTGAATCATCTTCAAATGACAACATTGTCACCTGAATTGGCTGTCTCAATTCGCATGTCTCCTAAATGGAGGGGCATTAAATCTAACGATTATTTACGAATCATAAGCCCTATCAACCGGATGGCTTTTGGCTGAGTCAAAAACCCAATCCGCTACCTTCCTGCTACAAGAATATTTTCTTCCCTCAAAAGCTATTGCATTTTTCTAAAATAAAGGACTATTCTAATATTAAATATAGTAGCTCAAATTAGTCACTAAGCAAAATGCCTAATGATTGGAAAAGAAAAATATAAATAAAAATGAATAAGATTTAAGGCTCCAGTATATAAGAGATTCGGTGAGGCTTTTAATAAAATTTACTGAACTTGAGAATCTGCAAAATGTGACAATGCAAAAATAAATAAAAAATAAACATATATCAATGGGAAAACTTTTAAAAATCAACTTATTAAAATTTTATAGTCACCAGAAAAATATTTTTTAAACTCTCATTTAAGTAAATAACCAAATCCACAAATTTCATGTACGTTTGCTATCAATGCTAGGCTTAAAAGTATGCTAATAGAAAGACAAGTTGCACTCAAAAAAACTAGAATTCATAATTCAAAAGACTTCAGCATGACATAAAACGAAATTGAAATTGTAATCATACCTTAAATGAGGTATGATTACAATTTCATGACAGTACAATAAATGAAGATGATTACAAGTCTTACTTGCTTCCCTTACATCTGATGAAAGTTAAAACGGATGCACATCATACTAAATTAGGAGTAGCAGTAGATTATAAATGGACAAATTAGTAATACAAATTGTGAAAGAATTAACAAAAAATAAATTGTTTCAAATATACATACTGTATGTAAACAAGCGTAGTATGTTTCAAAAAAATTCACTCTTTTTTTTTTTTTTTTTTTCTTTTTTTTTTTTTTTTTTTAAATTGCTATTCCGTATCAATTTTTTTTTCAACAAATTTTCCAATACTTTATCGCTTTTGAATCTAATTTTTTTTAAATAATCATATATATAATTCATTTATTTTCAAACATTTTTAGCAAATTTGGAGCATTTTTAAAATATTTTAATTCAAAATGGTAATGACGTGGATAATTGTTTTTTAATAAAGTAAATACTTGAAAATTATTAAAAATATGAGATTTATAAGAAATATAACTCATACATTTGAAGCAATATGTTAAAAGAAAAATCATTTTTGCGATGATCTCACTATGGAAAATAAATAGAATAGACAATGAATATTGAATTCTAGTCTTCAAATTACTTGAAATTCTGTCTAACTGAGTGAACTAATTGGTAAAAAGCTTGTTGTCTTGAACTTACATGATATTTTAATGGTTATTTGATACTTACATGATATTTTAACGTTTACTTGATACATACATGATATTTTAATACCTTATAAACTAGTTGCTGGTGATAGTTAATATTAAAAAGTCTATGTTGTAAGGATTAACGTTTCTGTTTTTTTATATCATAAAGAGCAATTTAACTTCAGACAAATTGCTATACAATCAATGAATAGAATATTATCTTTGCATTAGAAACTAAAGAAAAAAAATTTTGTCAATTATGGTTATAAAAGCAGCTGACAAAATGAGGCTGAAAAAATGAATTATGTGAGATTTTCTTTGTGGCTTTTTATAACTTAATTTTAAGCATCATTCATCATTGTGAGAATATGATTTCTGTCACTTTTACGTACTTGAAAAATTTTGGCTTACGGAATGATTAGTTTTTGATAATAAAAAACGCGATAGTATTTAATTCGATAGCAGTTTCGATTGCTTATTGATTTCAGTAAATTTGGTCAGTAAAATGACTAATAATCATATAAAATGATATAAATAAGAACATTGTTTTTCCTAACAAAAAAGATAATTGATTAAAATTTCAAAAAAATTTTCTTTGAATAACTTTATGTTATAAAAATTTACATTTTTATCAATCCCTCTGTATTTTAATTTTAAGAGAATTTAAGTTGATCGCTCAGAAAAATTTGATCATGAAAAATGATAGTTTTAAAACAGTGCTTAAATATTTTTAAAGAAAACTCAAATTTTCATATTTCAAAGTGTATGATTATCAATTTAAAAAATAATTAGCGAAGCTGTAGATAATATGCTCAGTTTTTTAATTATCTTGAATATTTTTTTTTCAATTTTATTATACTCTTACTTTTAATTTCAGTGATTTAAATAATAATTTCTTTAAAAAATAATATAATCTATGAAATTTAAGAAAGATTTACTATTGATAAATCAATAAATGGAGCTACAAACTACGATAATTTGTATCTTAAAAAATTTCTTATGTAATTTAAATACTTCACTAGATGGCGACACTAACCATGAGTAGTGTTTTCCTCCTATAAATTTTTTTAATCTTTTTTTCCATTCAAATAACTTCGTAAATCGAAATAAAGAAGTGAAAAAAATTATTTACTTGATTGACTCTGAATATAAAACTTTTATACTAGATTTTAAAAATTTTATTTCAGTGAAAATAACCTTTATTTTTGAAAATATAATATTTATCCACTTTTGTATTTGTAGTTTGTAACTGTAATTGTAATGTCTGTGTCTCAATTTTCAACTATTGTTTACAAACATTGAGTACAAAAAATTTTTGGGCTCTTGTGTTTCACTTAATTAATCATATATGCAAAATATGATCGATCAGTGTACTTCTAACACTTTCAAATGTAGAAAATGCAGACATTTGCTTTTCTCTGAAGAACAAATATCCAATTGTCACAATCAACCTTTATTTCCAATTACAAATGATAATCAAAGTTGCAACCCCAGATCTAATGTTTGGTACTTAAGAGAAGAACTTATACCTATATGGGTAAAAAATCAGCTTGATGATGGGAATTGGATGAAAGGAAAATTGTTTTGTCCTACTTGTAAATGTAGGATTGGTTCATTTGACTTTGTCGGTGGATCCAAATGCACTTGTGGTTCCCATGTACTCCCTTCATTACATGTTGTTTCCTGTAAATTAGATTATACTGTAATGTCACAATTACCTATGAACACTGTTGATGAAACTATACATATTCATGCTACTGAATAGATATTTTATAAATATTTCAAATTATAAATTATCGAAGTGTAATTATCTGTAAATAAAGTGTTATTATGTGTAGTATTTTCTTTAAGTTCCAAACGTAAAAACAAAGTACTATAATTATCTTCGATTAACTATTTTTCATATTCTGTTGAAATTCCAAGATATCTTAAGTGATTTTAATGCATTAACTCAAATTTTGTAAGTAGTGAAGTTGTTTCATATTTTGCTCATGATGTAATATAAAACGGTCAAACTACAAAACTGAATCTAAGTGATGAATATTCCTATTATTTCATGTTGATGCATAATTATAGGTACATGTGACCATTATAATTGTAACATTTATGCCTTTTTATAAATTAAGACCATATTTTAAATTAAATTTTTCTTTCCAAATACTGTTTTTAAAACTGTATTTTATAATTTTTAATGATTATAAGACTATTATTTATCAATATGTATGCTTGGAAATTTCCATAGTTACCACTTTCTGACGTATGAATAAGCTCACTCTCTATGAAAAGTCCTCCAACATGCAATGTTACAGCTTTTTTACTCACTACAATGTAAATTTAAAATATTGATTTGAAAGACTGTCATGTCCTATCAAATATGATGCTGCTGTTGCCTGATTGGTTAAAAAGTCATTCTCATTATCAAAAGTTAGTAAATTTGAATCTCAACGGTACTGGAGGTGT
>JAPDSC010104191.1:209481-236334 GCA_026290005.1 Latrodectus geometricus
TGCTGCTTAAAATATAGTGCTATATTATACTCTGCTGCTTAAAATATAGAGCTATATTACCTCTATAAACTAAGCTGAGAAAATAGCTGTTAATATAGCTAGCAAAAAATCTAAAAATAAATTTTATTTTTTTTAAAAATTATAAAAATGTTATGAAGGAAGTTATAACTCCTATATATCTTTATTTAATGGTGGATTTGGAATAAAGTCTGGCATATTAAACTCCACAAATTATTAAATTTAAGAATTAAGAAGCAATACTTTTAAAAATAATTTAACAATATTTTTCATTATTAAATATATATATATATTGTATCAGAAAATTTAACTTTAAAAATAAAATATCCCCTGAGTTTACAAATTAAGGGGGCTCAAAAATTTGGTTATTTATTTATTTTGCTTTAAAAAACGTCTTCATCATAAATTATTAAAATTTTGTACTTCAATTTTAACCCCATTCAATTTCCATTAATTTTTTCCTGTGAATATTATCATCAATATATAATAAACATTTTTTATATAAATATTTCTTTAATTTCTTATGAAATAATTGTTCAAATTTTTTTAATTTGATTTCAAAAATTTTTCAAATAATAGATGCTGCGTTTCTATAGTTTTTATTAATTTGCAACAGATTTATCTGTTATGTATGTTAAGGAGCAATATTCTTTGTATTTTAAATTACATCGAGAATTAGTTTGCTAAAAAAAAAAAAAAAAAGAAATCCCTAAAGTAATTTTTTTTTTTTTTTTTTTTGCTTAGAATTCTGTATTGTGATAATTGGCTTCAGTTCCCATGCACAAGCTTAATACAGCAATAAAAATGGTTCTTTTGCTTCTAAATCATTTTACTAATACAGTACTAATTTTTGTTCCACCATCACATAAGTATTATACACTGCTCAAAACAATTAAAGGATATTGTAAGTTTTATATAAAATAAAGTTATAAGTGATTTTTTTTTTTTTTTTTTTTTGCCGAAAATGGGAGAAGAGAATCACAAATGCAAATTTTTTTCTGATTTTTAAACTGTGAAGTATGTTAATTTTGAGTTCGACGTCAAAAACGTCGCTTCAGTGGCAGTGAATGAAATTTCACTTTCAATTGAATGAAAGACAAGGATGATCGGCATTCAGTGACTGTTTTGTTTCAATGCTTACGATGTCTCATCGAAGTCATTTAACTGATTCAGAAGCTTGGAGAGTTGTTGGTAGGTTAGAAGGGGGCTAAACTCTTGCCGAAGTAACGCAAGCCACTGGAGTTTCACAAAGTGTGATTTCCAGGATTTGGAACCGTGTTTTGGAGACTGGAAATGCAGGCCGAAGACCAGGGCAAGGTCGTAGACGGATTACAACAATCAAGGAAGACCGTTATTTAGTGTTAACGGCTCGGAGACACCAAAATATGAACGCTACTCTTTTCCAGCAACACATTTACTCGGCTATTGACACCACGGTTTCAACTCAGACTGTTCGAAACAGGCTCCATGGTGTAGATCTGCATGCTCGACGACCAATGGTATGCGTTAAATTAACATCAAGGCATCGTCGCGACCGTAGGGAGTGGCAACAGAGTATGTGAACTGGAAGAGAAATGAATGGAGCAATGTTCTTTTTCTGATGAGTCCCGTTTTTCTGTTCATCCTGAGAATAGACGTATTTTCATCTGGAGGGACAGTGACAGTAGTAATAATCCTGCGTTCGTGCACGAAAGTGTCAGATTTGGCGGTGGAGGAGTGTTGGTGTATGGTGGCATATCCATTGACGGGCGCACAGGCCGATATATCATTCGAGATAGATCTCTGACTAGCCGATATAAAGATGAGATCCTCAGACCTATTGTAGTCCCTTACACTGTAACAATCAGAGATGACTTCATTTTAATGGGCGATAACTGTAGACCACATCGTGCTAACCTGGTGGAGGATTTTCTTTTCGATGAAGGAATCGTACGAATGTAGGAATCTCTATTGGATTCATGTCAGGAGGCCAGCGTATTCTCCTGGCATGAATCCAATAGAACACGTTTGGGACGCTCTAGAAAACCAACCCCACAAACTCTCCAAGAACTGGAAAGAGCTCTTCTGGAAGAATGGGACAGAATACCTCAACTCTTGATCAATAGCCTCATTGACTCCATGCCTCAAAGGTGTTCAACGTTGCTGGTCGTCAGAGGAAACCATACCTCGTACTGAAAATGATTTCCTTTGAAAAAGACATCTTTTCTTATTCTCTTTCTCTCATATGCACAAATTATGATTTTTTTTTTCCTTTTGTACACAAATGCGCAATAAAATGCATTTTTTCTGCCAAACGTGTATAACTTATTCTCATATAACCTACTACGTCTGACGATCATGTATCAATCAACTAAAAAGTTTCCCAGCCACAAGATCCACCTAAAACCACAATATCCTTTAATTGTTTTAAGCAGTGTAGTTTGATTATCACAACTAATAAACAAAAAATTTGCCATCTTCATACATTTATTCTAAAAATCAAACAGAAATACCAAGCTAGTTTTTGTGTAGTTATATAAAATCTGTATAATTTAATAAACAATTTAGGATGGGATCAAAATATTCTTAAATTTAATGTAAACATTAAATTTCAGAATATTTTGATCCCATGCCAAAAATCCCATGATATATTTAATTATTGCTATTAGGCTTCAAATTATTGTTCTACATCCAATTTGAAAAAATATAATCGGTATATAATTGTTTCTTTGATACAGCATTATTTCTCTAGAGACAGGATGGTATGTTATTTATATCGTTGCCAAGTGCTAATCTCCGATGATTTTGCTGCTGCTAGATCGTAATGTTCTCTGTGATGTCATCGACGATTTAGAATAACATGAGAGCGACGGAGGTATTTATCGCCATGCTGCAGTTTAACTATCAATGCTTTGAATTTCGGCAAAACAAAAATATTAGCCATTTATTCAATATTAAATGAAATATATTTAGTTTAAAAATAAATGCTAATTATTATCTGAAATGAAATCTTTAAATATGTGAAAATTAAGATCCAATATTTTTAAATGTCTTTCTTAATAATCAATAAACTGCCTATTACTGCACCAGCTTAAAAAATTTTAGAGTATGAGCCTTTTCTTAAATCCTTTTTTGCATATTACCCATACAATTGGATCTACATAAACCAATCGATCAAAGAGAGAAAAATATTTCTGATATAACTATTTCCAAAATAATTTTTTATCTACTCTTAATAAAATTAAAATAAAATCGACTTCGTTAAGAAATATAATTAATATCGATGAAAAGATTTTTCTTGTGAAGCTAGAAAAAAACAATATTGGCACTGGCACACAACTAAGCGCCCAATCAAATCCGACTTTTAAAATTTTATCGATTTTATGACCACACCTAATTTCCGACATTAATATCGTCATATCATAGTTTGGTTTAGTCAGATCTTTCGCTAATAATAGCCGAATTTCCGTCGTTAAATATTCCTGAGAATTTTCTTTAAAAACACGTGCACCTTGCTGGTGAAATATTTAATCATCTTAATTCGTTTCTGTAAAACAATGAGGTACGTATTTGCCTGTAAAACTCAAAGAATTTAAGATTCAACCTAGCATCTGAGTTGAAACTGTTTTTGAAACACATCTTCCTAAAAAATAATGTCTTCAAAAAGAGATTTAGTTAATGTTAGTTTTTGACAAAAAAAAGTGTTTTGAATCTTTATGCTCATAGACTTATAGCTCGCCTTGAGTGAAATTTAATTTTAAATTGAAACCTAACAAAAGGTGATGATTTTGATAGACCGATTGATAATCAACAAGATAGATCCAGAATGAGGCCGATTAACAATGAGCTTCTAGACAAAATAATGGGAAATTGGTTAAGCATTGATACTTCTCCAAATTTCCACACCAAAAGAATATTAAATTCTCTGAAAAATGAATGCCTATAAATGTGACCTTCGCGATCACAAGCTTACTAGAGTCGAAGAATGATGAACTGAATATATGGAACTGGTTTGGTTTGCCATTCAACGTTCATTTTTTGCACTCAAAGGCTAAATGACCGGAACTTATGGTTTAAAGTGGGTACCGAACCATTACAAACATCTAAGCCCAAAGTGGGATTAGAAACCAATGATTGTTTAACTGAAGGCAAGAGCACTAGCCATTCGGCAACAGGCAGTCAATTCATTTGAAAATGGCTATTTTCATTTGTTTACAAGAATATTAATAATAAAAGTTTTCTCAATAGGAATGTTTTTTAACCTTTTTTTTTTGTTTTTTTTCTTTCCACTTTATTAAAACTGATTAAAAAGAGTATATTCGGCAGTTTTGTTATGCATCCGTAAAAGCATTTTAACCCCAAATTTTACGATTTCATAAAAATTAAAAGTGAATAAATATTATTTTTTTATTAGTAACTCTTGAAATTTGAAATGTATCAAATAAAAATAAAAACATTTCACGTTTTTTTTTTTTTTAAAATAGCGATCACAAAAATTTTTGTAATTGAAATAAATATATTTAATGACTATTCTATAAATATTTAAATATTATCAGTGATATTCTACTCTAAAATAAGAACTAATTATTTAACAATAAAGTTTTTTCTTTCTTTTTCATAATTTGTTGTGAAAGATGAACTTTTTAACTACCAAAAATAATCTTCTGCAGACTAAAATAAATTACTAATGAAATTTACTTTTTTAAAAAAGAATTTAAAGAAGAGATTTTAGTTAAAAGAATGAATGCTTTTTTCACGAAAACATTTTAATTTTGTAAACAATTTATGTATGATCTGAAATAAAAATTCATAAAAAGGGGAAAAGACTGGTTTCAAGCTCTGGATGTATGGGATTTATACTAGCTTCAACATCACAGAAATGTAGCCCTGGCTGTTCAGTCTATAGGCATGTGTACTAGAGAGAAGCGGGAGTTAAATTTGTTATGAACTTAAGCCCAGATACCTGGTGCAAGACTAAAGGCAATGCATAATGCAATAGTTCAGCAATATCTCACTTCATTGATAATATTTAAGGGTTCATGGTAGGAGAGAATGTTTCCTCTTGAAATATATCTTCATCGAAAGTAGAATATAATTAACAATATAATAATCACGAGATTTAAATTAAGTATTTTATGTTTTCTGTTAGTAGTAGTTTAATTTCTTAAGTGTCCTCTTCTGCATACTTAGCAATAAAAATTTGAGTTAAGAACGAATAATAATTGGATTACTCCCCCAGAAAATAAGATTTTATCCAATAACAACAGATCTAAATTTCCCCTACACCTAAAAATTATTGATTTAAAATAAAAAATAAAAAAAAGCATGTAAATACTGTAGGAATTTTACATTAATACAGATCAAATCATAACGTCCAAATTCTTTTTAAAAGTTCAATAAAAAAAAGATTTCTGAATTTTTTTCATTGCATTGCAAATTTGCTTTTATTATTTTCACGTTTTCCCATTTAACAAAATGTGATTAGTATGAAACTCTTTGTAGCAGTATTGTTTGTTACTGTTCTCTCATTTTTTACCAAATGTTATGACTAAAGTAACTACAAGTGATGACAAGTTCTCTCCAACAAGTTGTCCTTCACGATCAAAGATCGGGGAATAACTGCAAGATGTTATTTAGTTACATCGAATTAATCGAATCCACTACCTCTAAAATAGAATTTTAGGTATATTCAAAGCAGTTTCTTTCTGCATGAATACTCTTCTACATTCGATAATTTACCAAAGATTAAATGTCTCAAGCATTTCACTTCATGGAATCTATAAAAAATGTTTTATAACCTCACCAATCTTTAATGGAAATGAAAACACGCTCATTAAAGTTCATTTTTTAGGTTGAAAAATAACTAAAAATCACACATAAAAGATCAGAGAAATAAGGTGGGTATCCTATCATTTAAATATATATATATATATATTTGTCTAAGAAACTCAACTGTCAATCTTGCTGAATAAGACGCGTTGCCATACTAGACTAAGAATCTAAATTCATTTCTTTCGAAGAATATCTGTGAGACATTTAGAAATGTCTCGTTAAATCTTCTATCTAAAAATGTTTTTTGTCCTCTCAAGTCTTGTGAAAAAACAATATTATTTTCATGACATAAGTCATAAAATAGTGTATCTCCAATTGTAATTGGAAAAATAATATGATGTTTAATACCTTCATATAATTTAAGTGTTTTTAACGTTTTTCTTTTTGCTACTCACTTAAAATATGTAGAATTCACCGGTAAAATTTTTCATGTGCAATTCTTATGAATAATTTTATATATGGCAGAAAATCCAATGTTAAATTCAGAAGGAATTTCTTTCATTTAGCATTACAATAATAACAATTGATTTCAATTTTTTTATGGCAGACACTTTATCCAAGGTTACAACTGATAATGCCTTTCGCGTTTGTTCTTCATTCTGGAAAGAAATGTGACTTTTGAAACTCGGGATTCATCTAAATACATTATTAGGAAAATGGCCTTTATTTTCAAACAATAACTGTAGACGTTAAAAGATTTCTTTTTGATTTAATTCTACTTTAGAATTTCTGATCGTCACACGAAAATATTCCTACGTCACAACTTTAATATTTCTTACTTTAAATTTATTCTTTGCTGAACTATTCTTAATTAGGCTGATAAAAAAGCGTCTACTATGATAAAATAGCTCATATTTTCCAATGTAGCCATTATTTTTTTTGTACCATTTTTTTGTTTGTTTAGAACTAAAAAGGTTCCAGCGTGACTTTCACACAGAAAATATTTATCAGTTTGTTGCTAAACAAATTGAAGATGAAATGTAATATTTGCTTAAAACTAATTTTTTTGATGTTTATAAGTTTTCGTGATTACATTCACAAAATTTTCCTGAACACTTTTTATCTTTAAGCACCATGTAAATGATGTAGACATAGATAGTACAAGAGGGTACAACGGTCACAGTTTAATTTGTACTTAAGTGATATTTTATAAAAAATATCTAGCTATTAATGAATATAACAAAAAATAATCATTTACTCAGTGTTATCTGATCTAACTCTTTCAAACAAAAACAATTTACTTTCTAAGAAATGTTTATATTTCCAATCTTAAAAAGTAAAGGAAAAAGCTGTGCAGTTTACTCAAAATAAACCTGTTTGAAAATGTTTATGTGTTCAAGTACGTGTACGAAAATAAAGTCTGATTTGTTAGCCGAGCTCAGCGTTCCATGAGATTTATGTTGGGGCTTATGTGTCTGGCTATTGAGATAGCACTTACATTCAGGGAATATAAAATATATCTTTACATTTCCGTCAAGGTTAGCCATATCTAATGCAATTTTTTTTTCGCCTTGACACGCTTCATAGACAGCCAGATACGAGACACTTCAAAATTTCCGTTGCAAAACCGATAACAGTTATTTAAACACCTGACAACTGATTCTCCTCTACGAGATGTAGATGTTTCTGCCCTTGTTTTTATTATTTGCAAACATCTTTGTTTATTTCAGAAAGATATCGACATTAGGTTTTTGCAAAACATCATTCGTGAAATACTTTTTAATTAAACTGATACTCAAATTACATATTATGTGAAATATTATTCTAAGAAAAATTAGAAGGACACTTTATACCGATTAGATAAGAAAATTAACACTATTTTCGATTTCTTATTCAATTTTAATAGCAATTAAAGGTGTGACAAATCCTTAATTTATTTTAATTCTATAAGGTTATCTGATTTTTCCAATCTCTTCGATTGATATTAATAATCAAAAATGATAACAATTATTTAATATTAAAAAGTAAAATTTAAAAGAAAATTTTTAAAAATACCTTAAATGAAAATAAATATAAGAAACCATTGTTAAAAAATACTACAAATGTATACCTTTATTATTAACATAAAAAAAAAAAATTGGAGTAAAACCATAGCCTTTAACTGTAATTACAGTTATTTAATTTCTGCGATTTATTTTATTTTGATAAAAAAATATTTCTAAAGTTTTACACTAAAATTATTTTCATTTATTAACACTACACTAATCGAAATAAATTAAGAATTATTTCCAAGTGTCTAAGAACTAATTACTGTCAAATTCTTATAGGTTCATACGTATATGTTATGAGATATAATCAGTGGTTGCAAATAAACAACAATTTGCGAAGAAAATGATAACTTTTTAGAGCATAAAATTTTCATGTGAAAAGGTAGTTTTTTTCTCATAGTTACTCTTTAAATACAATTAACAGAAATCAAAAATAAAATCATAATAATATGAAATAAAAACTGTTGTTGTTACTTATGAGACTTGGTGAAGCCAAGCCTACCCGTCTACGACTGGGCAAATGAAGTCAGAAAGAGAACCTTCATTTTTTGAACAGCACTTTCTCTCGAGAGTGGAAGTACAATTAGGCTCATATAGCACCATCTGGGTCTTCGAATTTAGAGATATGAAGACAGGGAAAACCCAAGGCCTGCTCCTTACCACCCTTAGAGGTATTAATTCGGAATGGAAACATGCAGGACAATCCGACCACGACATATTTTATGTGCCCCAATCGGCATTAATGAACACGACGCTCGGGGAATCGTACCCATAACCTTGCGATTGCGAGACTGACACCCTAATCAACTAGGTTACCGCGACACGGGAGATAAATATAAATTGGACACAAAATTTAATAAATTTAGAAATATTATTCCGAAAAAGTTAAAAAAAATACATAAAATTTTTTGTTTATTTTTATTGATTGTTAATATTTTTAATATAATCACTTTTAAAACACTATTAATTCCGGTTAATATATTTTAATTATTAATAACAGGTATTTTAATTAAATTTTTAATCACAGCAATTAACAATTAAGCACGTGAAGATGGTACTGTTAATTCACAATTTATGCCATGATATACATTTACATGCAATTTTTAGTGATTTAATAAGAAGTAAATTTTTCAAGTGCCAATTAAACAAGTGCTTATTTCTCGCACATTTTTATTAACATTTTTGTTGCACGATTCTATTAAAATTTAGGAAAACAATTCTTCAGTATTTCCATGAAACTCCAGTATTAGAAACAAACTTTTTTAATCAAGCGAGCTCCTGTATAGACTTCCGAATCAATAACTAAAAGGTACAAAAAGAGGTTATCTAATATCTTTTGTTCTGTATAGGCTTTCAAATTTTCCTTCGTTTTTTTTCATATTTTTTAAAAAAAAAGCTAACGTTAAAATATTTAAACAGTGAAAAAAGCAAACTTAAAATAGTTTTCAGCTAAGAGGATTCATAAATTCATTGACATTCTCATGTTTTATAAGTCCATGTCATTTGAAGGAAGCCTTTAATGCACATTACCTCTTTTTAATTCTTTAGCGTAATGAAATTAAACTCTGAAATATTTTTTATGCATATATATATTCGTCTGAATATCGAATATCCTTAATTATTTGACAATACATTTAAATGCTTTATAATTTATTTACAGTTTGATGCACATTTAATTGCATTTTACTATTTATTAATCTGTGGGTATAAGGAAATTTCTTCATTATTATTAAAATTTTACACACATGAATTATACTTAAATTGTAAAAGGTAAAATAATTAACAAAGTTTAATTTCATTTGTGATGATAATTCTTATTTGGTAATAATATTTAAAAAAATGAAAAACAGGAAAAATCCATCATGCAGAACAGGAAAAAAAATAGCAATAATATTCACCAGTATAAAATAATATATTTATATACATATATAGTTTGATGCAGATTTATTTAAATATCTATAAGTTTATTTTATGATTGTTAATGACAAATTGATCTATTAAATTAAGACATGAAAAAAAATAAAAAAAGAATTTATAATTAACTATTAATACATTTTTAAATATTGTTGATTATGATAATTAATCATTTTTCTCTATGCAATCTACTTTATCCAATCTGGTAACTTTAACAATAGGTGAAATCAAAAAGAATGATCACACTGAATTTCACTGATAACCTACTAAAATATTGTATTAAAATGTTTATTTTCGATGATGAGGCATTTTTAAAGGCACAACAGAGACTGATACTGCTTTCTCTTTCTCTTTGAGAACCCAACAGACGGATATCAGGAATATTAAAATTGAAAGCGATGTGATAAAAACAAGGCCATTCATGTGTTAAGGTTTAATACGCTAGAAAAATATGCTACATGAGCACTTTTTTACAAGGTTGAAAGAAAATTAGTTATTTTTTTATTACATATAATTTTTATATTATTAATAAAATAAAATGTGTGTGACACAATGTGTGTGATATTTAACATTTTATAGCTTTATATTCTTTTTAAAGAAAAATAAAATTCCATTAATCAAATTTTAATGAGACCCCATTTGTACAATTTTTTTTATGTTTTTGTTTTTTCCATATTTGTATGTTTGAGTTTGTCAAAAAAATAAATAAAATTATATATATATATATATATATATATATATATATATATATATATTAGGTTGGGGAAAAAGTTATCCATTATTTTTTCGGTAGACGTCTGTAGTGATCGCTATCTCGTGAGGTATCTATCAAACAATTTCAAATTTATGCTCATTGGAAAGGTGACATTTGACACTAAAATATTCTCTTGCGGTTTTTTGTTTGATTAATTCAGTTATGAGTACAAGGTTTTAAGAATAGAAGACAACAAACATAAAATTCCATACATTTTAGTTTTTCTTTTATAATGGCGAAAATGCTAACCAGGTGGCTAAAATTGTGAAAGGTGTTTATCGTCCTATATATGATTGTAACAACCAGTTACGCACAATTTTGGTTTCGTCGATTCCGTTTGGGTATTTGGATGCTAAAGATACACCTCGCATGGATACAACATCGTCGAGAATGTCTATAAAATATCAAAAATTATCAAACTTGACAGCATGTCAGCAGTCGTAGCTTCGCACAAGACCTAAAAATCTACATGAAAACTGTCTTAAACCTTTTTACAAAGCGAATCTGAAAGAAGTTACAAAAAGTTCCCTTAAAAATAATGGATTTCTTTTTCCCCAACCTAATATATATATCAGAGCAGGAGGTTGAATTTCTGGTCTTCAGGTTTAATTAATTCTCACCCGGAGCACAGTTGCTTGTAGTGGCTGGAAAAGAACTTAAAAAAGTAAATCCTGGTTCAATTAACTTTGATGTGCAAAACGTGATAACAAAGCGCCACAAACTTTAGTATTTTGAAAACGATATTCATTTGTTTTTACTTCATTATTGTTGGAATATAGCTAAGGTCACTGAATTAACGATTTATAGTGAGCATATTGTTAGCTTACAGCTCGTGATGGCTATAATTTTGGAACTGTCTTTATTTCAATATTAGAGGTATAATCTTTTCAAGATATTTTTGTCACAAGATAAGGTGAGTTCCAAATTCTTGGGGAGTCAGCAACACCATGAAACATTGAAGAAACCATTTCACAAAATCGTAAATATCTAATTAAATGACATCAGTTCAATCTCGGTCAATTATTCTAGTTGACCACGGTATGCTTATTTTGGTTATTTATTGTGGAAACCGAAAAAAATAAACAAATACCATGATATATTGAATATTTGTAAGTGTGTGTGCTTAGTATTAAAAGTGTTCTTTTGTTCTTATTTTCCATATTCAAGAAATCTTTTTCATTTAGTTTCTTTGTTTGATATACTCATTCATTTATTTTGTTAAAAGAATTTTATAAAATTAAAATTTATTAATTATATCTAAACTGTGTTAATTATGCTTTGTTAAACTGCACATAAGTAATTTATGCTTACTTTGATACATGTGCTTAAGTATCTATGCTTATTTATGATTACTTACATGTTATAATTTACTTTATTAACCAATATTTGATTACTTACATAATTTATAATTTTTTAAGAAATTAAATTTCTTCTCGCTCTATGTGTATAAGTGCGTGTTTGCGCCTAAGTACACTAACTTTCGCGATCCGTGACTTCCAGTGGAATGCGTGCATCAAGTATTCAAGGAAATATTGTAAATCGGAAATATAAGGATATTTACTATTTTTTTTTTAACAATATTTGATATTGGCTTAGTTTATTTACAATATTGATTTGTACCACGAAATGAGGTCTCAGATATGAGTCACAAAAATCATAAAAACATCGAATGAGGTGTAGAACATTTGAAAATTTCTCTTAGATTAATAGTTCTAAAATATTTATATTGGAAGATGGTATTCCTTTCACGCGCTATTAAATGAATCTCCAATGATCCTATAGGTATTGGGGAAATCGCGAGCAGTTCGCTCCAGAGAACAAAAGCTATGCCTTTTGCAAAAATCTACCTAAATAAATAAAAATTTTAAATGTTGTTTCCACCTATAAAAGAAATTACACAGTGAAACTTTACGAAAGAAAGGAATAATCCACTTCCGTATTTGAAATCTGATGTACTTTTATGAATATTGTAATTTAAATTTTCTGTGCCTTCGGTACTAAAGCTTTTATAACAATTTTAAGAGAGAGGAAAGATCACTTTCCTCCGCTTTTAAAGCGAGCAGAGTTACGTTACAATATGTACCGCAGCATAGCCATCTTTAATTATTTTAAGTCAGCGTTAATTTTGATTTAAATTTATTGCAAACACAATAGTAATAATGTCGAAGTGAAACAGCCAGTATCTTAAGTCATCCGGTGATCACATCCTAACATAAATTTCATTCCATTCTGTGCAGCCATTATCACTTCAATCCTACAAACTAAAGCCATCAAGATTATGGCCTGGTGCAAGATTATGACAAATAAGCTTGAACTTCCTTATCTCTACAGTTATCTTTAATATAGCATCAAAAAATATGTTTTTATATGATTTATTAATATATGATTTTCGTCACATAAGTTCAGCAAGATAAGATTCTAGATGATGACAAGCTGACCTCAAATTCTCTCTTTATAACTTTACACACTTTCTTTTACATGTAATTCATTTCGTACCCAATTTACGCAAATTCGATTTCGAAGTTAGTCGGAAAATTTTTTCCCAAAAAAACGAAATGGTATCTTCATTCCTCTAGGGTGAATTAAAAATTGTCAAGACATTTCTGTATAAATTTTAAACTAAAAAAATATATGAAGATATGTTTAAGTTATGAAATATTTGCATACTTTAAGGAAATTTCTAACAAAAAAAAAGCCAAGCAATGTATTGAAAATTATTTGTATTATATACTAAGAAATAAGAATTTTAAATTTCTTTTATTTTAACAAAATGCATAAGAAATACCCCTATGTCAAGAATGTGGATATGGTGACCGAGTCGATTAGGTTGTCGTTCTCAATACCCGAAGGCTCACCAGCTTGACTGAAAATCCATCGTGCCTACTAAAGGCTGCTGGGACTCGTTAAACGGACCGTAGTCGCAATGTCTTCCAAGTGAAGTAATACCTCGAGGTTGCTGACCAACTATTTGAAATCTTCTGCTGGACTGCAGATGACTCCAAAAAGATTGACTGAAGACTTCCACCAGACTGCATTCATTAATTAGTAGAGTGACTGGCCAACTTTAGGCTAGACACAGAGAAGTATGCTGGTGCAAGAACAACTATATCATGAATACAGATGTAGGGTTTTTTAGAAATTCTGTATCATTTTTTATGAATTACGAAAGTCACAACAATTCATAAAAGAAATCAATGTACTTGAGAATAAAAAAAAATCTAATGGAATCCATTTTGAGATTTAAATGAAATATACAAAAAAGATAACTATTTAAAAATATGTGCAAAATAACAATTAAAAAAATCAAACAAAAAATGGTGAGTATCATAGGTATTTAGGGACTGAGTACTGGTTGACAATCATTGATAAAGTTGGTACTTTATTATTAAATGAACTGAATTTAATTACAGCTACATTCTCAAAATTTGGCTGGTAATTTAAAGCATAAAAATAATCACCGAAACATTTATGATCTTTTTATACTCGAAATTCAATGAAAAATTCCATTGAATTTAAATTTCCAAAAAATCACATAGGTAAAGAAAAATGGCACCTTCATATAAATTTCTCTGAAATTCTAAGGAAGTATTAGAAGACGAATTTGATCCTTATAAGAAAAAAAATCTTAAAATTACTACAAATGACATACCTTATATTCTTAACCAGTACATATTAAATATTGAAAATTTATTCAAATATGTTGGATTTTTGTATTTACTTATTTGTGAAATGCTGGGTAATAATTCATTATTTTTAATTCAGGGTTTCTTATTAATGGATATGAATAAAGATGCTAAGTGCCCAATCATGTTTACTATAATTAAATTTGTGAGTATTCTTTAAAGCATCAGTTGTCATCTTATTACACCCCCAGTCTGATTCTTTCAATGGTATGTATTCTTAGAAACTTGGCACAAATCTTAAGAAATACACGCAATCGGTGAAAAGGAAGAAAATGTTCTTCCCCCCACTACTATCGTCCTTTTTAGAAACTGTGATGCAATTTTTTCGCCAAACACAGTCAACGACCGTTGTTCCGCCTTGGTTTCATGCCAAAGAGACAGAGGTATAATGCTTACATATTATTGTTGTTCATTTGTACCGGTACACAGTCTGGTGATGACTTCATCACCCAAATATAATTTCTAAATGAATCCTTTGCTTTTTAACTCCAGGAAAGCTGTGAAAATAATTATTTTTCCTCTCCATAATGAAATTCTAATCAGTTTTATCTACATTTCAACAATAAATAAAACATGACTTTTAAAATAATCGTGTAAAATAGATGGACAAAAACTGATAATTAAAAAACATTTTCTTTAATTTTTAAATATTTACACCTTTTTAAATTAAATAGAATAAATTTTAAAAAAGTTGTTTTCAAAAATAAATGATATCGATTGATTATCAAGGACAATAAATTGTGTGTGTGTTCAACAGATAAAAAGTAAAAATAAAACTAAATTGTAATTTAGAAAAATGAATTATTTTTAATAAAAGAGAAAAAGAATTTCAAATTTCTTTAAATTAGAACTTTTTTAAATTAGAATTAGAAGCTTTGAAATGAGAATTTGTAACATCAAGCAGTTCAAGAAAGCTATATAAAGCGTTTTTTACCCATTAAGCATCATACTTTAAAAATACTTCTCACTGATAATGAGCTATATTTATGTGTTGTGAGAATACAAATGGAGCTAAGCAAAGCTGAAGTACATTATCCATTTGCTATTTTTCAACAGCAGGTGAATTCCAACGAGAAATCTTTTTATTCCAACGAGAAATTCGAATGCATACTTATTGTTAAATCAGGATGAAATTTTGCCATCAAAAACCCAATCTTTAAGAAAAACTCGCAAGAGGATTTTTCAAAAATTTTCAAAAATCATCAAAAAAACAAAAATCTTTAGAAAAGCAATTTCATACATACAAGTTTAAATATTAATATGTGTTGTTATATGATTACCGGATATATTGCTATTTTGTAACATTATTTTTTTTGTTTGATTATTAGTTTACTATTTAATTAACATTTTAAACCCAAGATTTTCTCTTTGCTTAATGTTTTCAATATATATATATATATATATATATGTATGTACTATATATTTTAAAAAAAGTATTTCTCGAAGAGATCTTTTCTTTCCATTTTATTTTTAAATATTTATTCATCATATATATACAATTAAAAATCTGCACATACATATAGATTAAATTTATTCATTTGTATTTCAACTTCTGTGAAAAAAAATAATAATAATAATAAATTAGTTAATATGGCAATAAGTTTGTTAATTAATTTCCCTTTCCATTTATCAGAATTCGAAAAATTTTAAAAATTTTTTAAAAAAATTGCTTTAAAATTATTATATAACTAAATAACTAAAATAAAATTAAAGTATTTCATTTGCATGCAATTATATTTCAGATAAAATTTAAAAAATATCTTACTGATGTTTGCTCAAGAATAAAATATCAAAAGTCGGAGGAATATAATAAACTTACTATTGCTTGTGTCATTTTTTCTGCAAGTAAGAGTAAGAATCCTTTTAAAATTTAAAGTTGTTTTATATTTTGTATAAATATTTAAATACCCGATGAAACTGAATTTTTCCAGCATGAGATTTAAACACAAAATATTTGTGTGATCCATTTATCTTATATGTTACATGATTGGCTCCATTTTTTGAATAATAAATTATATATATAAAGAAATAAGTCAGGAAAAGTATAACAATTGAAATTATTCTACCTCCTGAACTATCAGCATTAAGCCAATAAGGAAAGAAAAAATATTGTCACTTCTTATGATTTAGCTTGTTCAAATGAAAGTTGAATCATCAAATCTTGTATAAACAGAAATTATTTTCTATTCAAAATTCCAGAAGAATGAGTATTCTTTCCATTTATATATGTTATTCATTTGAAATAACGACTTAAGGGTGATAGTATTTAGAGAAAAAATATTGCAATGGGAAATGATATCGCAAACAACGTCTAGTTGTAACAAGATTCGTAAAAAGTTTTATGTAGGATGTGACGTCGAATAGGACAAAAATACCAACAATAAGTATGAAACACTTTATGAGATAACACTGCAAGACAATGCAATGTTCGAATAAAAATATTAAAAATCAACATAAGAATCCCAAGTATAAAAGTTTCTCACTCTTTTAGGCATAGATAAAAAAGGCAAACAAGTTTGGACAGCAAATTTTTCTGATTAGAAAACATTATAAAGTGATCTGAAATGATTTCTGATAACATAAATGAGGAATATTTCGAAGGCGTATTAAGTATGGCAAGTTTATTACTTGGTCTCCACGCTCTTCGGACTTCAATCTTTGGACTTTTCCTTTTTGGAGATACCTTAATTCACTAGCATTTCAACTATATATTTAAAGGCGAATCTTATAACAAACAATACCTTCACTGCAATGCTAGTACATCTGGTTACCTTAAAATGCAACTGTTAATGGTTAATCAGAAGCCGTAAGCTTTGTAACGACTTTCGCAACCGAAACTTAGAATAACTCTTGAAATAATATATTTCTTTGAAATTTTCGCGGTCAAATAATTGCTTTTGTTCAATTTATAGTGGTACTTTTTGTCCCGTTCACTGTCACTCCTTCATAAGATATTTTCCTATCTCCAGGCATTAACTACAGTTCGTTACATCATGTTCCATATCAATTTTTTCTTCTCTGGATGCCTATTAGTATCAATCCTTTCAATCTGGATCCACTTTAGGAAACACTCTTTAGAAATAGATAAAGAATTTTACATTATATTAAAAGCGTCTTCAACTTATCACAATTTTAAATCATCTTTCTATTACTACCAATGTTCAAGTAAAGTTTATCTTATTTGAAGACTAAAGAGAAAGACTAACTGCAAGATAAAATATTTGACATAAATGGCTTGTCTGAAAAATGACATATCAAGGTTATAGTTAAATTTATAAAAATAATATCAAATTTAATTTTTATGAAAACTAGAATAATTATAGTGAATGAAATCTAATGTGTTATAGTGTGTGAAATCTAAAGTATGTTAATGTTATTTTTGTATATTAATGTTTCATTTTGGCATCGCGTTCTGGACAGCCTGATTGTAGGAGCTTGTGGTAATGCAATTTAACACCCAGGGATTATTATTATCATTAAGTGCAGTTGTTAGAAGGGTTGGTGATTACTACCACAGGTAAATAACTGTAATGGATGATCAATATACCGTCCTGAAAGTGAAAAAATTCCAAAATCAGTCGGCAAGCACCATCATTCAGCAACGTGATAACAAATGTCATTGTTTATTGTGTCCAGACAACTTTACCTATTCACTATAAATCCTGAACACTGCATGCCTTTCAAATTTGATCATCAGCGCCAATGTTTAGAGTGGTGCAAAGAACACAAATACACTTGAGATCTCCTCAATAAATTCATGTCCTCTTTGTGAATAAGAATAGTTTTATTTCCACAAGCAATTCTTAACACTGGTTGATTTGGAAAGAGGTTGGGGAACCATTTCATTCCTGTAACATCACGGAAAGACTGCTACGGTAGTCCTGGAGTTTTCGTCCGAGGAGCCATTATGTGAACTGGCGTATTGACCTCCAGGTTTTCGACAGAGGTTTTGTAATTAGAGATCGATAGTATAAGGATCCTACCCCATGTGAGTCTTTGCTAAGATCCCATTGAAGCATACTTTGTTTTTACGGATGATAATGCAAGGACACACCGAAATTTTGCTGTTCAACAATTACTGTAAAAGTTACTGCAATGGAAAGATATCTCTCAAATGGATTCATTTAAGTACTTCTCTTATTTTAATCCGATACAACTTGTACGGGATGCTCTGAAGAGATAACTTTCGGCACGATTAGATACTCCGGGGAAACCCAACAATTGAAGCATACTAATTGAGGAATAGGCACTTTTAACATCAAGAACTGTTGGACAATCTGGTCCTGAATATGGAGAAACAATACGAAGTAACTATTGCAATAATAGGAAAGGGTATCTCATAGATAGAAATATTTGCTTATTGTTCTTCCTTATGGACAGATAATAATGTGGAACGATACTATGAGTTCTCTCTCTAATTCTCTTAATAAAGCCTTTTTTCATTTGATTCCATACTATATGCATTGTATTCATGTTTGCGAAATTATGCTTTTTCATTATCACTTAAGTACAAAATTCTGTCTCTCATTTCCAAAGTTCATTTCTCTCAGATGATTTCTCCTAGAGTTATGGAAAAAAAAGCTTGTTGATTAAGTTTTGCTGAGCAGTGTAATTACAAACCAGAGACTAATCATTTTGCTGTTTCTTTGGCTTTTTCTAATTCTTAGAAAGGCAACAGAAGTTTTAATCTGAAAGGCGCTCGTAATAACTAAAATTGAGAAATTTTGTCGAAATCAGTATTAGAATTTTCCTTTGCTCTTTAAATTCCACTCCAAAGTATTTTAGATCATAACTCATACCATATTAGGGAGTAAATAATTCCGTCCACATCATATTGTAAACTGAAGATGATCTCAATTTGTAATCAAGGGTTAATTTGAATTGAGCTTAATCGTTTTAAATTAATATTTTAGTCATTTACGGGAGGAGAATTAGAACACACAACTTTTTTAACTGAAGGTTAAACATGCTAGCCATTCAGCTATTAGTTAAACATTTACTATCATCTAAATGTAATCAAAGTCTAAACTGGAGAAAAGTAAATATTTCAAATGTACAATAATCAAAAACATATTACTAACAAAACGAAGTTAGTAATGGCTATACAACTCAACAGCGTGTTTACGCGTTGAGTACTGCGCGATAGTTACAATTGCTTTCAAAATCATCAAATGTAAATAACAACTGGAATTTATAAAACACTTAATCATGTGTTTAAGCATCACAGTGGAAAAACAAAAATATTTCGCTCGGAGTATTGCGAAAAAATAAGATCGAATTAGATTAAAAATTTAATTTTTTTGGGAACTAAGATTTCTAAGCTGTTATAGATTCAAAAATAGGTGGTAATATAGTGGTAACTTATTGAAATGCTAAGAGCGAAACTTAAAAATAGTTTTTGACATCTTTGAATCCCTCAAATGATTTTCCTGTCTAAGAATTTAACGTCAATAGAACAAGCAATAGACAACAGTTCTTGTATTTCATCGATTGCGGTATATACGCTGATATATCATCTATAATGCACATCCACGTATTGCATATGTAAGGAAATTCCACTAGTAATCTCTTGACTATTGAAATAAAGAAGTGAAATTTTGTCATTTTGAAGAACCAATACATTGTTAAGATTTTATTTTTAGATTGATTAAAAGTTTATTTTTCTCGAAAGTATTTAATTAATGTTAGATAAATATTAATAAAACTTTCAATTAATATGATATTTTTTTAACTCCGAAATCATATACACCCTCTATTGATATACGTCGACAGAAAATTTTCGCTATCAGGGATTTTTAGATAAATGTATTGACTAGTTTTAGCATCAATTATAGATGGAATAAATATAATTTCATTTTCTTATGTTTGGGATCATGGAAAATTCTACGTTTATATTTCTGATTAACAGAATGCATAATCTTCACTACTTGACTGCTAACATCGATTGTAATTATTTTACCACCACGTTGTTATGAAAGATCAACTTTTCGTCTCACAGAACAATTCTTATTAAAAGAAAACCTCTTATTTGGCTACATAAAAATAAGAATGATGAACCACACAGAATTTCAGGTCATCGCTCTTGTTTTCAGTTCCACTGTTCATGGATTCGATTTTTACAAGAGTGATGTTTGTAATGGTAAAGAATATATTTTAAACATTGGCATTTTATACATTCAACTGGACTATTTTAAATAAATAAAATAGTCAAATATTATTTAAATATTTAATTGTAATATATTAAATATATAAACGAGTATAACTAGAATATCTTAAATATATTTATGTATTTAAAATGTTCCAGTTCGAGTTGGCCCAACTAAATAAAAAGAGATTATACATTGACCAAACAGAATGTTCATTTATCTTTCATTCAGCAGCAAGATGCTGAAATGTCATCTTTATTTTAATTCACTAAATGTTTAGTTAAAATTTTTTACTAACATTTTTATGATTAGCCGCAATCTTTTTTAATTATTTCCTCATCATTCATAGAAACAAGCGGTCATTTATATAATGATTTCTGTTTTACAATCAGCGAAACATCGTTAAATTTATCGATTCAATTCCTGGAAGATTTCCTCTCAATATTTTCGTCTTTGCATCCCAGGTATGCAATTCGTGTTTTAATGATTTAAATTATTTCATATGAAATAAAAAAAATTTTTTCCATAAAACATATATTGCTTCTTTAAAAAAAAAAAAAAAAAAAAAAAAAAAAAAAAAAAAAAAATTCATTTTGAATGATCGCAAAGTACGAAATGGAGAGATTTAATTATCTCCGATTATTTTGTAATCCAAAATTTGTTAATGCAAGTGTGTTAGTATCTATTTATTGGTAATAAAGTTGACACCAGAGTTGGTACCCTCTTTTCTTTTCAATGAAGAGCATCGAAATCTACGGAGCATTTTAACAAGCGTAGATATTTTTAACATGGCGATTTACGTCTGGGTCAAGAAATGAACCAACTAAGTTCTGGGAATAAGAGCGAGACGACTTTCTTCACCCAGTTGCCACAGCCATCCTCTCTATATATATAAATTAACGGACTCTATAACAATTGACAAAATTGAGAATGGAAGTGAAATGCGGTAGGAAGGAATTAAATTGATGAATTATTAATATAAAAAAGTATTATTATAAAAAATAATATAATTAATGTTCTATTAAAAAGATTTTGGAAAATAATGCCATAATAAGTTAATAAAATAAAGAAAGTAAAATAAAAAAAAAGTTTGGATACGCATTTTGGCAGGTATTAGCTTACAATATTTCCTTCACATTTATTATTTACATTTCATTGATATTTCTGTATGCATAAAAGTACACGTAAGCGTAGAGATTATTTTCAAAACGCGTTTTGTTACACAACTGCCATTTCTTAAAAATTTGAAAAAATTTGCTTAAAATAACTATGTATTAATAAATATGTAAAATAAATGTAAAATAACTGTGTATTAATAAAGTATCCCTTTCTTAGACATTTTAAATTTGTAGAAGAAAGCATGTTTCGCATGAGTATTTTGGACAAAACAGAATTTGAAAATTTTTCTACAAGAGCAAAAAGTATATCGAGAAATAATAAGTTAAGAGTTTGTAAAACACAAATTTGTGAATTGAAAATCGTTCTATGTATATATATATATATAGAGAGAGAGAGACAGACAGAGAGAAAGAGAGAATAATTTCTAATAAAATAAAATGTTAAGTTAATAACCATACTACTGTTGCGAAATGGCCGAAATATATTTCGGAACACTATAGTGTTCCTATAAGATTTGCTTTCTCTTATGACTGTTGGCGCAAGCGTAGAAACCTGAAGCGCCCTCTATGTTGACGAGATTATTCCGCCTCTGACCACTGAGGAGAATAGAACTTGTCAGCTTATTACTTATATACACTTGTCTTTGCTACTTTTACTTGTTATTATTTTATATAATAAAGTTAATAAAAATCTACATGATGTCCATTTACTTTAAACTAGTTACAACACCAGAAATATTTGAATTTATGGATTAACAATGACTCGGTAAAATTAAAGATTTAAGAGTCCAGAGAAATGAAAAGGGTGGTCAAATTTATTACGAAATCGTTTGGGAATATTTGACAACATAATAACTGGTTGTTTCGGATAACTTCATCGGCGAATTAATTCGATTTTTTCTGAAATTCCTTAAAGAGATCTTCATCTCTATATACCCTTCTGCTTTTCAGGGAAGATCAGATTAGATTGTAAGTTTTATGATAACGATTTTTTATAAAATTTTGCTAACTGTAATACTTTGACGGTTTATAGCAAACGATTTCAATGCATCTGAATTACTTTAATAAACGTGTGTAAAATTGTTTTACTTTTTTGCGAATTTCTGAATTATTTGCCAAATTTCTGTTTGTCTCTTCTCTTTCAGTGCTTTTTACTTTTCTACAATCCTGATAGAACGTACCATTATTATAATTATATATTTCGTAATAGTCTCACAACAGTTTCCAATTGCTTAGACTGTCCGCTATTTACGAAGTATTTCTTATTTCTTCCAGGTGTATTTACATTTATCACGATCCAAGCAATTATAAAAATCTTTATAAGAAACGGTCAGTAAAATAATCTTGAGTATTGATTTTGCTGAAATTTTGAGAATCGTCGAAGTTTACTCAGCCATCTGCTTAGCTTCTTCAGGTTACGAAGTAGTTCACTAGTTTTCCTATCATGGGTTAGCTGATTTATTCAATATGATGGTGAAATTCATTAAAATGCTTAATATTATTTTTATCCCTAAATACTAGAAATATTTGTTTCATCACTAGACTTCCTCGAGTTTATCTGTATTAAAATTATATTTTAATTTAATTACTTCCTTAATTTCTTCTTTAGATCTCTCAAAAATTTTTCTAAAATATCAAACTATTTAACTCATATTTCTATTTTTAAAGCATTTACCAAAGCGTTTTATGCATGAATTCGAATACTTTTATAAGAATTTTTAACTTATCCAATCACTATTACATATTTATGTCTTTAAATTTATTTTATACGTTTTTTATTTTGCTCATATATAAAAACAAAATTTTAATTTTAGTATGCAGAAATCATAAAAAGTTATATATAGATTCTAAACGTTTTGTACAAACTGAATCTAATACATTTAAAAAAATTTGCAAATAATGGAATTTTTTTTAGCTAAAATGTATTGACTTAGAATCTGTGAAAAAATTATTTTCTTTGCATTTTAAATTAATAAAAAATAATGATTCTTCGCAAAAAAAAAAAAAAAATACAAATAATTTTTCAAAAACTCTTGAAAAATTATTGGTTGGAGCTCTAAATAATTTATTTGAAAATAATATAAATAAATAAATAATGTAAACACGCTAATAATATATGTACAGATCAATTATCGCTGCCTCATTTACATGATTAAGATAATGTAGTGCAATTAATTACTTGAACAAAAAATGTCATTTAAAATGAAGATAACTCATAAATAAAATATACATTTTCTAATTGAAACCGTGACATTATTCACAACTTTTTAATACGTGAAAACGCATGAATATATTATTTAAAAAAAACTGTACAGAATAATTATAGCGTTATATAAAAATTTCATATTTTAAAATAGTACAAAATACATTTTTAAATTAAGTCTAATTATTTTTATTTCATAAAATAATCTATGGCGTACAGAAAAATTTTAAATGAAACTATATAAACCTTATTCCCAAACGATTGTAAATTTAAACTATTAAAAATTTACTTGACAATAAAATAAAAAAAGAAAGAAAAAAATAGAAATTGTCTTTCGGGTTTGGGAGTGACATTTTTTCTTTTTTCGTAAAGAAATAAACTAGCTGTAATATTTAAACTAATACAAATTTTTGTTAAAGAATTGATAAGACATAATTTGTTAAAGAATTCTTGACTCAAAGACACGTGACAATACTTTTCACATGTAGAAATCATTTTTGAAGAATGTTTCTATCTGAAGAAATGTTTCATTACGCAACACACACATAGCACTTTTAGTGTTAATTTGCGCAATGATAATTATAGAATTAATAGGAGTAATTATGATAATTGGTTTGACATGAAAAAGCTGCATTTTTCTTTTCCAATCTTGTGTTCCCCTTTCCTCTTAATCTAATTTAATCTATATTAAAGGAAATTGTCAAACTGAGCTTCGTATCTCTAAAATGTATCAATACGCCAGTTGAGGAAAAAATTTATTAAAAGATACATGATTTTTGCCTTTAAAATTTTACCTTTTAAATTAGTGGATTATTAAGCATGAGCAAATTTTATAACAATACAAATTTACCATGAAAGCAGCAAGTCTAAAATATTTATTAGAATCAAATCTATTTTTCATTTTAATAAAAATGCTTGGATATTTTTTTTTATTTATTATTCTATTTAATAGTCGATTTAAAAAATAAAAAAACAGTATTTAATAATTTATTTTTTAAACACAAAATCTATTTTCTTATTTAAGTCATGCAATCATAAAAACAATAGCATGAAGAAATCCTATTCTAACAAATTTTTGATATTTCGTAACATCACAATTTTTACTTCACTTTCATATTCGCTTTCTCAATACAGGTTTACTTATATTTATTCGACAATTATTTTTTTACTAAGAACTGGTATTCTACATTTACTTAAAATGTACTACAGTAAAAACATTTTTTAAAAAAATTAAATATTTACCCCAGTAATAGGGCTCACCATGGCATAATGATATGATTGTATTTTTTGGAAGCTTCAAATACCATTTAAATTATATTTTTTACGGTTATTTATTATTTCATGATATTTTTAAAATGTGATAAACATAACTGCTTATGTACTTATTATTTTATTTTTCTTCAAATTTATAATATTTAATTATATTTTTGTTAATATCAAATTATCAATGTATTGTTTATATTTAAAATAAGTAATTGTTTTGAACAAAATTCAATTTCTTCAACTCGGAAGTAATTAATTTTAATCAAAAATAATTTATTTTACTTTCAACTTGGTTGTATGCTTTTATAAAGATAAGCACTTAACACAAGTAAAGTAAATGAATAAATATAAAGAAGAAAGGAAAATCCATTATATTGGGAAAACACTCTCGTAAGTACAAATGTACACCAAAACACATGAACTAAAATTTTAATTTTTTTTTTCCAGAACGAACCAGAATTAATTTTTTCCTTATTTTTACGTCAACGAAAGTTCTGGATGTTTAACCTACTTCAGCAAAATCGGAATAAATTTCATGAAGTTAGGAACTGGTTTTTGGTGTAACTTTCTTTTCTGTAGCAAAACTGATTGAGGTTAAGAAATGGTAGGGTGTGTGTAATGTAGAGAGTTTTTTTTTTTTAGACAAGTTGAGAAAGGAATAAATAAATATCAATCTGTCTGATGCCAAAATATCATTTGATTTTATAAAGAGTGTTTAATCTATTGTTCAGAAATGCTATCGTCAAAAAGCTCAAAGAATAAGCTTTCATTTTTTTTAATATTATATCAATTGATTCCTTAAGACCTTAGGATCCTTGTATAAACTTTTTTAAATAATTAATAGTCGTTTGATTCAATGAAATGTTTAAGTTATGTTAGATTATAGCAATAATTTTCTAGTTGCATATTTCTGCCTATTAAGGTAGAAAAGCACAGCTAACTAATTCTAAATTTTGAACAATGGTCAAATTTCAAAATCAACTCCTGAGCAGCCAACAACCTCTCCATATCGCTAGAATGGAAGTGCAGTGGGTTTTATGAAAGATAAACGTTCTCAGCAAGGCGATCTTTGACAGTTCACGTATCGAAGCCTTCCAAAAATTAGAGTAAAATAATACCTGGACTTTTTTACTATCACACCTACCACTTACAAGTATTTGACAATAAATGTAGATAGCCTGACAGGCTATGGTAAGATATCTCATCATCCAACAGGTTTTGCTTTCTTGAAGGATTTTTCATGAATAAGGCTATATTCACGGAATGATAGGAAGAAACTAAGAAAACTCTCAATGAACCATTCCGACAGATGAATGTGCAGACAGGAAAAATATAATCCCATCTCCCATTCTATAACTGTGATAGGATCAAATGCAAGATCTTCTAGAACAAGAAGCGCCGTCCTGTTACTTTGTCTGCTTTAAACGATCAGCTTCTCACCAACATGATTAGAAATATTATGCAACCGATAAGCTGAAATCTATGATTTTCACATAGAAAACATAAAATAAATCAAGTAATTTTTGAGAATATTTAAATATACGCAAATGAAGCATTTGCGCTTATATCAAGTAATCAATATATAATTCAAAAGAATGTACAATTTACTTTTAAAATACTTTCACACTAAGCAACAGATATTCTCGAAATTGCCTTACAAAAAGGATTCGAGTAAGGGCACGGTTTCAACTTGTCAATTTGTAAAGAAAACATTAAGCGAAATATTTATATAAAAGAATGTGAGAATATAGTTTACATATAGCGCAAACATGTAAAGTCGTTTTCCATAACGCCGTAGAAAGCAAATATAAATGTTTACACTACACAAAAAAAAAAAAAAAAAAAAAAAAAAAAAAAAAACCGACTGACGTTCCTGGATATTTATCTAGAAACTTACTGGGAAGTTTCTTGACTCGTTAAATGATCCGGGTCAGTGCCCAAATAGACTACCTCTA
>JAPDSC010104191.1:236344-280141 GCA_026290005.1 Latrodectus geometricus
GGCACAATTGCATCCCCCGGGGAACACGCAGCAACTGAAACAGATGCTGATTGAGGAATGGGCACTCTTACTGCAAGAACTGCTGGACAATCTGGTGCTGAGTATGGGGAGACGGCGCGAAGCAACTATTTCAGTAAGGGGAGGGCATATCCATACTAAGAAACATCTGTTTGTTATTGTTCCTCTTGGACAGATGATCTTGTGCAGGGATACTGTGAGTTCAATAAAGCCTATTTTTGTTTGATTCCATACTATATGCATTGTATTCATTTTTGTGCAACTATGCTTTCGTCATCCTTTAAGCACAAAATGATGTGTCTCAAAATGAATATATACCAGTGTATATTCATTTTGTTTTTACTCCAAAAATTAATCATTAATGCATTGCTCTTGAGAGCGAAAGGTTCCAACTTCGATACCAGCCGGTATTGAATAACGGAAGATAAGTGTTTCACCTCTGACTTCTACATGCACGTCTATCACGTTGGGTGCATGGGAGTTTTCCGGGTTTCCTCCTATGCGATATCATTATCCATGTAAACAAAAAATATCTCCAGGAAGATAGTTTATGCAGTAGGCTCTAAAATTCCTTAAGTCATTAGGCAGTTCACTTCGTGGTGCCAAAGAATAAGCTGCATTCACAAGGTTAATCCGGTTTATTTATAAATTTGGAGGGAAAAAATTGAGGGATTTTAAAAACTGATGCAAAATCAGCAAAATATTTTGCAAAAGTTTTTTTGAAAAACAAATATTATAGGTTATGTAACTTGTGCCTTTATCGCTAATTTATGTTTTTCAATTTAAATAAACATTCTAAATTTACAAGTAATCTATTTTTATAACCAACGAAAATTTTATCTAGAATAGTAATGAATTAAATAGAAAGGAACTTTTTTTGGAAGAACTTGCGAAACTAGTTAATATATATATATATATATATATATATATATATATATATATATATATATATATATATATTGTTATATCTTTTATTTTGCTTAAGTTATATTTTAGCATTACGGCCGGCATGAAGTAATTAAACAAATAATATAATAATAAGATTCAAACAAATTCCATGACATACATTAGAAATAAAAACAGATTTTATTAACTGAAGTAATATAAATACTCAGAAGAGAATCTAATTTTAAAATCACCGTATTTTGATATCCATGTTCGTAGAATATAAATATGCTTGTGATGAAATCGCTGCTTATGAAAGCCATGATTATTGATTAAAAATATGTCTTTTAATTTGTAAACAATCAAAAAATTACATTGATAATAGTTAAACAATTAAATTAATATACAAAGAAAATCCGAAGTACATTCGTCTCATTAATTGTTACATTTTCACTGCAAATTTCAGCAGACACGGATACAGCAATTTTATCTAGCGAAGAGATAAAAAAATAATCAATTTTTCTAAATATCTTTTAATGTCAAATTAAACAGTAAAGATTGTTTTTTGGGAAAAACATTCTAGAAATCTTTATGTGCATTCATGTGAAGCAACCATCTCTATTTATAAATAATGCAACAGATAAACACCCGCTTCTCAAAATCACTTGCACTACCTCTACTTTTCAGACCTAACTGTTTTGCTTAGGATGTCTATCATTAATCAATTTGGGATTCTCCTATGACTATTTAGGGCACGTGTATAAATGCAAAATTTTATTTCATGATCTGAGTATGATGCTGCAAATAATTTTAAATTACAATTCAAATTATCAAAAATAGTTACTATTTTTAAAAATGTTTTATACTTTTTAAATACATTTGTGATACAATTGCAAAATAAGAAAATTTAATTATTTTAAAATTTTCTTTAAACTCTGATAATCAAATAAATAAAATAACGCAATAATCAAAACTAATTTTAGGATTTTGCTCTGCATATTTTGCAAAATACACAAATTATTCGAGCATTTAACTATGAAATTAAAAAGTAAGTTTTCTGTACTTTGTTTCAAAATAAAAAAAAATATATATATATTACTAGCTTGTGAATTTTTAAAATAATGATTCAATAAACTGATCTTGTCTACTTCGTGAAGGAGCATTTATATGATAGGAAACAAGTATTCACTAAATTTGAGAATAAAAGAAAAGCCAAAAGATTAACAGTTTAAAGTAATTGCAAGGCATTTAAATATCCGTTGTATATTGTCCTCGGATTCTTCATGGAAAGTGGGTCATCTTCACGTTGCCAATAAAGGAGAAAAGCTAGTACCTCCTCCCTCACAAAAAAAAAACTAGTTAATTGCAATTTATTTCGCCTTCTTCAGAAGTGGCTAATATCGCATCTATGATCTTCGCACCGAAAAAAGTTAGAATCTGCTATTGGGCCATGAAATTGGACATTCAAGAGTTGTGCATGATATGTCCGAGAATTGGACATGAGATGTCTAATTTCATCGATCGTCATCGTGGACATGAAATGTCCAATTTCATCGGATGAAATTGGACATCTTATACCAAAAGATAATAGAATGTATTTGTATCAGACCTCACAAAACAGAGGGCGAGGTCTGACAGATAATAGGTTCTGAAACAGATAATAGGTTCTAAAACTAATACTATTAATAGCTTGAAATGATGTTAATTCTTGAAAAGTAACAATTTACAGAAGAGAAATTTCAAGTGTATTTTCTACCAATAAAACTATTAAACATGTGAAATTTAAGAATAAACTAATGTTCATGAAATCACATATAAAAAATATGAACAATGAGCTAAAAATAAGAAAACAAAGAGTAGTGATTAAAGATAAGTTCATGCTACGTTTTCGGAAGAAATTTTTTCTTGATAAGCCAAAAATTGGATTGCAGCTTTTAGATGACTTACTTGAAAATCATTAATACTTCTCGAAATATTTTTATGGTGCAGATTTAAGATTTTGAATAACTTCAGCTTATCATTAAACTATAGCTTGCATTCATTTTGACATATACTAACTCGAAATCATACTACGAGTTTTTGGACAACATTTAAAACCTCATTTAAAATTTTTAATGAACATAACAACAATGCTGCAGCAAGACAATTCAGATTCATCCTCAACAAAGTATATTTTCGGAATTAAAACATGGATATTTTGTCTTTCAAAAAGCCCTGACTTAAATTAAAATGTTTGGAATGAATGAACTGAAAATATTTGCCTTTCTTTGATACACAAAATTTGTGTAAATTGAGTGCAGTATGATACAACTAACCAACTGGAAATAACAATTGCTTTTACTTACATAAACTTCTAAGACCAATATGTAATAATTTCGTAGCAAATTTATCAAAGTGATAATTATACCCCAATTTATTCTAAAGGTAATTAAAAACTTGTATTGAAATAATACGTGCTTAAGCATTATAATTTTCAATATTTCTTGCTTTATTACTTAACTTTATCCTTGTTATTTTAAGTTTTTTTGATACTTAATTAGAAATATATCATGATTACTTCTTTGTTTTCCTCTGTATTGAGAAATGCACTGTAGTGGCATAGATTCTAAGATATATATTTCGCAAAATGTTATATTCAAATATGTCTTAAAAATAATTAATTTGCTCCATTGTTTTTTATGATGGAGCAAAAATGTAACTGATTAATGACAATTCAAGATAAAATGTGACAGCAGTATGTATAACTCATTTCAAAGAGAGGCTTCCATATTTCAAATGCTATAAGAGAATTTTTTTCATTTTTATGGTTGAATCCTGATTTTTTCGTTATAAAGTCAAGATTTGTTTTAATATCTATTTAAAATTTAAATAAATTTAATGAATATGCTCATTGAAATTCCATTTTTAATTACCAAGATAGATCAAATTAACAATGAATTTACACGTTGATGTTAGCAAAATAAAGTTGTAAAAATCACTGTAAAATAATACAATATGAACTGTTACTTTAACATGTAATACGGAATGCAATTTAATAATGACCCCTGATTACAATAAAAGCTTGATCAGCCAATAAGGTTTAGATAACTACTTACTAGGTCTTCAAGTTTAGTGCGTATGTTGGCGAAATAATTTATTTTTAAATAATACAAAATTTTATAAGAAAGTACTGTCTGTTCTCTTCCAAAAATATAATTACTATTATTTTAAGGCAAAAAATACCAAATAAAAGGAATGGGCCAATAATAGGCCTTGACGAAAGAATAGGCTAGTAATTAAAAATGATTGATATACAGAAAGTTAAAAGTTTTTAGAACAGAGTAATAAGAGCAGAATGATTAATATTACATATTCATCAGTGTTTTTATTTTATTTATTTTTTTTCGAAAACTTATGCTGTGCTATATTTATTTCAATCTAAAACAGAATTGAAATCTCTCATATCTTTTATGAACAACATATTGTGAATATTACAATTTTAATATATATTAAAATAAATTGGTAAGTAACAAAAATTAAGCAAAAACAAAATAGTTTACAAGAAAAATATTTTCCTCCAGAAATTTATGTTTAGACACTACTTTACAAAAATATTACTTTCGCGGTATTTAATATAAATTCTGTTAGTATTTAATATAAAATTACATATTATTTGTAATATTTTAGTCTATAGTAATTTATATAAAAGTTTTTTTACAATATAAATTGCATTACAACTAAATATATAATTAGCAGTAATACAATTTGTATTGGAATAAATTATTCTAATACAAATTTATAGTTTCGCAGCAAATTATACACATAATTTTTATGAAAAACAATCAATTATATTTTTCTGCAAAAATAATCCAATTCTATAATGGTATTGCCTATTATGTTTACTCTAGTAATTTCGTTATTAATAATGAAAAACTATTAATAAATTTCTTTAAAGAGGAAATTAATTAAAGCAAGGAAAACTCTTTCACTTTTAACACGATTTTCTATTATTAACTTTTCGTTCTAGTAACAAAACATTTTGTTATTTAATATTTGCCAAGAGTATTTCTTGAAGTGTTTCCCGCTTTCCAACGATTTTTCTTTATTTTAAAAATATTTTAAAAGGCAGTTTATTTTTTGGCGCAAAATAAATATATGGCAACCATAGAATTCAGTTGAAGAAGAAACTCGCGCGTCTCCGAAATATTTTTTCCGCGCCGGTCTATGCAGCAAACGATCGATAGGAGTACTGCTGATCGCTTGTGAAGCTACATTTACTTCGTAATTTCTTTTCCCATATAAAAGTGCTTAATTTACATTTTCATTATTTTAAAAGCTTTCTAATTTATAAATCTAATAAAAATTTAACCACTTATTATATTTTCCATTTTATTTAATTTAAAAACACAATGGAATTGTGCTTACACGAGGCTTGTAAAGCTGGTAATGCACAAATTGTAAATAAAATATTGAATACTAATAAATATCTTTTAGCTGTAGAAGACCCTTTTAAGAATTGGACACCAATTCATTGGGCTGCATACAATGGACATGTGAGTAAAAGTTATTTTTATAACTAAAACATCAGATTATCAACAAGTTGCTTAACAATAATCGTTAATAATTTGTGTTAAATTAATATTCTAGCAGCTTTTTTAATATATTATAATTTAATATTAATGGTTCGTGATTACAATTACAAGAAAGAATAGCTTAATTAATCTATTAAGATAAATATATTTTGTGTCCAATTTATTTTTTCGAAATAAATGAAATTCACGTATTTAGAATTTGTTTTATGTTATATATTTCTTTGTTGAGAAAAAAATTAAGTTTAATTTCCTTTAAATTTTTTATTGTAATACATAATTGATCTCTACAAAAAAGTATAAGAGTTCGTTAGTTGAAGAAATCATTCATTCAAACATTTAAATGTGTATGATTTAAAAGAAAAACTAATTTAATATTTATCTAGTTAAATATGGATACTGATCTTCTAACATTCAGTTATTTTGTTGTAAATTTTAAGAAGTATTGTGTATACACATATAGGTATTTACTTGTTGCATAGTCTATTAAGCAGATATTTAGGCATTTGTTTAATGTAATAATCATAAATAAAATTATTATAATCAATTACTAAAAATCAAAGCAAAAAAAATTTGAGTTTAAATGCATGCATTTAACAACAATAAAAATTTACTTGTTAATATAAAATTATCAATACTAGTAATTTTAATTGTAAGAATTTCTCTTAATGCAATTATTTCTTTAAAAAAAATTGTGATTTTAAGAAATACCATAAAAACTGAATTACAAAATATACTTATTACTAAAAGATTGATTAAAATATTAAGTTTAAGGAGTAGCATTTTATATAGTATCAAGTAGCATTTGCATATAACTGATAATTTATTAAGAATTTTTAGCAATTCTTATTGTAATAGTTCGTGTATGTTTTTAACTTATATCCCTTTTAAAATGTATGAATGTGTTAAAATTTAAAAAAAAAGTGCAATTCATAATATTTAGGTGTAAAAAACAAATTATTTGGTAAAAATCTTTTTGTTCAAGATGTGATAGTAGTAGTTGGACATTTATTATTAGGAATGTTTACGAGTTAAAGCATTACTTTCTCCAAATTCATAATGATGAAAGTTGTTTTTATGAAACCTAATCATCAAAACTTTACAATCCAATAAGTATATTGAAATGGTAGTATGTAAAAATACTACTGGAAAAAGTTTGTTAATGAAGGTAAAATTATTAAATTGATGATTTACGTATTACTATATAAAAAATATAAAAATTTTGGCAATCATACAGTGCATATCATAAAACATAATTTAGTAGATTATTATTGAGAGTTTATCAAAAAGGAGGGAAAGAATAATTTATTCTTTGAGTTTAATGAAAGATAGAAATATTTTTAATGACTCAAGTTGATTCTAGTTGAAGATATATATGTAAATCTTATTTTTAATTATTGTCAATGAAAATTTCATTTATTTAAAACCTCAGTAAAAGAACAAAATGCTAAAAAAAACACATTTTTGTTTTTTATGTACAAGATTAATTTATTTGACACTATCTGGTTTAAATTTCATATACAGATTTGTGGTTTGCATATGAAGTTTAAATTGGAAAATAAGTTTTAATTGAATCTTAATTATATAAGAATTCATTAAGATTCAATTAAAACTTATTTTCCAATTTAAACTTTTTAACAAATTTATATAATTTGTAATTGTGAAATTACATACTATATCAGGTAAATTGATAATAGAAAATCTTGTAATGCATTGTAAAAACAATGAAAATTTGTATATATCCTTGAATAAGTAGTAAGAATTATTGAAGAAGAAATTATCCAAATCTTATTTGGAAAAAATAGTAACCAAATTTTAAAAATATACTTTTTAGTAACGACATTTGTATTGTTTTCATAATTATTGATATTTTTCCTGCAAGAAATACATACAAAATTGATTACTAGTTTAGAATAAGTTAAATTCAACTTTGGTTTATAGAACATACGGTACAGTAAATTCATCTAAGTAATAAACAGCTGCATAGATAGTGTTCTGGCCATCAATTTGTGCATTTTATTTCCTACCTCTGGAAATATTGTAAATCAGAATTGTTCCTTTTAACAATTCTGATTTACATGGATGTTTGTAGTAAATCAGAATTGTTAAAATATTGGTCCTGAAAATAAAGCTCTAGTTTGAAAAATGTAACTAAAATGATAATTAACCATTCTATTCAATGTTGAACTATGTGTTTTGAGATTTGTAATTAAAAAATTTAATAAAACAAAATTATAAAATATAGAATCATTTTTAAATATCATTTTTTGGTCTTAAATGTTACTTTTTTGTATGCTTCTTAATTTATATTAAATACTATTAAAATTATTGGCCTAATAATTTTGCTTGAAGGAAACAAAGTATAATTATATTTTAAGGTATTATATTATTTTTAGGTTTTTGGTATCTTGAATTTTAACAATTTTAATTTCTTTAATTTAAAACTTTTATGCAGTTGAATTCTCATCACATAGTTTTTTCTCAACTAGTATGTATTCCAAAGTAACAATATTTAACTGATTTGAAGGATTAATGCTATTGTTCAATGTCTTGTGAATTTGATTCCTTAGACATGAATGTTTGTAGTTATTTCAAATGCATTTCATTTTGTAACTCTTTGTTGAATTAGCCCTTGTTTACAAAAAATAGTTATAAAATGCCAAACCAAATCACCTAAAGTTACCTGATGCTAAAGTCCTGAAATAATTTGAGAATACTTATTATGATCATTGGTTTTAGATTTTTTGTAAGCATGTTAAAAATCCCTGAAAGTTTAAAATTAGAAACTTTTAAAAGTTCTTTTTTAAAACATTTGTTTAGAAGGATGTGAATAATGAATATCCATTGTTTTAATGTTAAGCAATATTATAAAATACATGTGTGTGTGTTACATTTAATTGTAAAAGATGGTCTAAAAATCTGGATCAGAAACCATGAATTTTAACATTAGTAAAAGTTAATGTTTCTACTTAACAGAAGAAGCCAAGATTTGTTTGCATGGTAAAAGTAGAAAAGAAAGCTTAACTAATTTTATTGATACCTTAAAGACACCATCAAATGTGATTTCAAATTATGCAAAATAGTGAATCGTACAAAGATCTGTTTCTGTGATGGTAATCAAAGCTATACACATGGAAATTTTGTTAATATAAAAAACCTTCTTAAACTATTACTAGATTATTTATGTATGTCGAAAATAAATGAAGGATTTGTAACATTGTCAGAGGCATGTTCTGCATTGGCAAAAAATTATGGAAACTTTTAAAGTATTAATTAAATATTATACAAAAAACTGGTTGGTATTGTCACCCAAACAATCTAAATTGTGTTACAATAAATGTGAATGAAAAATGCTATGATTCAGATGTTTTGTGACAAATAGGCATATATTAGAGGTGATTGTTGAACACTGTATTTATTACCTTGAAATTATATTCTTACTACTACAAATAACCAAGAACAGAAACCTACGATCTAACATTTAGTTTCAGGAAAGAGCACTGCAGCTGGTTTCAAACTGTGTTTAAAATGGTTAAAGTAGAATTTGACTGTGTTAATGTGCAATCTTTCAGAAGAAACTTGTGCATTGAAATTCTTTTCATGGTTAAATTGCTGTTTAGGTTCCCTTCTTCGCCAACTCACGAATTTGAAGCGCTTTTTCGCGCATGCTCATTAATTACTCTTTTATTTTATTTACTCTTTTATTCATTTGTCACACAATAATTAAGTTTCATTTTGAAATAGCGGTAGAATTTTCTCCATGGCATAGGCGTTTTTGAAAACGCGCCGAGCAGGGGACCTAAAGCACATTTTCACCCTTTTCATTAACCTAAAGTATTAAATTATTAATTTCATACTTCAATATTAGCTAGGTATGAAGGTACTAATTTTTAAATCTTTTAAGGATATTTAACCTATTTTTATATGTATTATAATTTTGAAAGTTAGCAAATAAAAATATTTCTTAATTCTATTAATTTTAGATATAAAGAAACAAAATATAAAGATTATAGAGATGCTCTTGTAATAATTTAATAACAAAAAATTTATAAACATTGCAATTTTAATATTTAATATATAAATCTTTTAATTATTGTGTTAAATGCTTAAATTCTGCATCCAAAAGTTTGACTGTTTTAATCAGTTTCAGACACTTATAAAAAAACAAATCATTAATTATAAATTTAAACAGGTACATTTTTCTGTGTTTCATATACTATGATTAAGCCATAAACTTTAATAATTTTTTAATGATATAACTGTAAGTCATACAATGTTTACATTTGAAAATGTTTCGGTTAACTATTAAAAATAAACCTAACTCAAAAATTTAAGTCTGAACTTAAATAAATTCATCTTTATAAATTTTTCAACTTTAAAAATATTCAAGTTTCCATATTTTATGCGCTACTATCAGTGAAATTTTATGTTGCCTAAAATAATTTCTTATATGCTGTGGATTTGAATATTGCTTTTTAAGAATAATGAACGCGAGATTTAGAATGAATTTTATTAAAACTCCCAACGCTGAAGTTAAAATTATCGGCATTATAAGATCGTGATTATTAATATATTTGATAAAATAAGATCTAAAATAAAAATCCTTAATAGTATTCAGTTATTGCATTTCGAATTCATCATTGAATAATAAAAGAAAACTGAGATCAGTTATCGTTTTTTAGTTAGTTTTATATGTCACTTAGTATTTAATATTCAAAATGAAATTAAAAATAGTTTATTAATTGAAATAAATTGCGATGTGAAGAAAATTTTCATTTCGGTATCTGCCGCAAATCAAAAATGCCGATAAAATTTTACTAATAGTTTCAATTTATTTGGGAAGATATTTGTGTGTTACTTTCAAATTAGAAGTTGAAACATTAAACGCAGTAGATTGATCGATCTATTGTATTAAGAACTTTTTCAAATTAAGATTTGGAGTTCTTGATAATTTTGCATCTTAAGTATTCATTTTTAAATTACTAGCTACAGCGAAAATAACTACATTTCTCTACTTTAATCCGTTGATAGGAAATTCACACTTATAGCATTTTGCAAAATAGTAGACTCGTTAAAAAAATTTTACACTAAGTTTAATGTATTCAAAATGTGAAGAAATTTATAGGAAAATGTTGGAAATTTTACTATAAAATAGTATGCTTTAAAATACCTCCTATTTAATTTTTATAATAGTATACGAATATTTCGATTTACTAATAAATATATTTTAAATGTAAAAGGTGACAAATTATCCTGCTGATTTTTGCAATTTGAACTTGAAACGTAAGTTTAAATCAACGTTTTTAAACCATTTCATGTTTTCTTTCTGATTTTATTGTTTCTATAATCTACGTTTTTTTCTTTTAAATTAATATATTAATTGTGCTTAATATTTTATTTAACTTTATAGTAAATTAGGGAACAAATTTTCTCCAGCTTTCATTGTAAGCAATCGATTTTATATTTCGTGCATCTTATTAAAATTTTATTCATTTCCTTATGTTGAAAAAAGTCAAAATAACAATGCTTTGTTCCGCCAGGAGCTTCGTATGTAATCGTACTTTACCTTATTTGGAACACGGAAGGCGACGATTTTCTGGTCATGGCATAACGAGTTGAATCCAGACCGTATCCGTTGTTAGAAACAATGTGAAAGTTCTGTTTTCTTTTATTTTGTTTTATTATTAATGGATGACCTTTCATCCTCTCCTGCACCCTTTTATTTCTTGTTCGATGTAAGTGCGTTGCTCCCAATTGAAAAATAATGAACTATGTGTTTAGGTTTACTAAATTAAAACAAAGACTGTTTCTTTTTTAATTAATTACTTTTTACGATTTTTTAAACAGATAAATTTATTATTTTAGATTTGTCTAAATTCTAATTTTTTGAGGTTTTATGCAGTTTTAATTCATGAGTTCATTCAATGAATGAGGAATTTTTAATTTAGTACTTTTAATTCTGTCAAGCACAATTAAATTATAATAGTTTATGATTAAAATAAGGACTGAATTAGGAAAATGTCTTATAATTTATTGTTAAATCTTAATTGAAAAATGTTGCCATTTAAGGATTTTATTACGAAAATTGCTTAACATACATAATTTCGATTGAAGACTCAAATACAATATTTGTTTTAAATCATTTCAAGTGCTTTTTTTTTTTTTTTTTTTTTTTTTGCATAAAAGAAATTATATCAAGTTATTTCATAATACATATAATTAATTTATTGCATGATTAGTAAACTAATTGTATGTTGCAAATAATTGTAAAATGCGCTTCAGTTTTAAGATATTTATTCTGACATACCCATAAAATATTTTTCTAATTTTTAAACTGAATTACCCCATTCTTTTTATAAACCAATGAATGTTACTTAATTCTTTAAACAAATTACTAAATTTTTATCTCAAAAATGCTAGTTACGAAATCATTTGACATGAATGTTAGAAAAAATACTCTAGAGGTTTTATTGGCAAATTAAAAAAAGTAAAATTTAAATGAAATAATTTTTTTAAATAAATGGATTGCATTTGATCACTTGTAATAAAGCTTTGAATAAATGTGACCTCAATAATAAATAGTATAAATTAATATGCATGTTGTACAAATCATATTTATATTAAATATGTACAGTAGTTAACCAGTTTTATTTGATTCTTATTATCATCAAATTGCTGCATTTTTAATTCTAAAGTAAAATGTATTTGCTCAATTAATTTGACACATTTATAATCCAATGTTTTTTTTTTTTTTTTTTTAAATCAGTTTTAATTTAAAATAAGTTCCTGTGCATTTAATTAATGTATAGTCCAATCTATTTTATTAGATACAAATTCATCTTTTATTAAATGTTAAACTGTGATTACTTTATGATATTTATTTTGTAACTAAATAATTTAAAGATATATATATATATATATATATATATATATATATATATATAATAACAAGTTCAGTATAGAACTAAATGATAAAATGTGTTTGTGCTTCATTTAAAAAAATTCACAGTAATTGCTTTAAAAATTTTATTGAGACATGTATTATTTAATTTATATTCTTTAGCTTTACATTATATTCATTTTAGTATTTTCTACATTTCTTATAAAAATGAATAATATAGTTTACTAATATTATATTTATTAACAGTTGGAATGCTTAAGGCTAGTGGCCTCTATTGAGCCAACAACCATTAATATTCAGTCATCAAAAACATTCCAAACTCCTTTGCATTGTGCAGCTGAGGGTAGACATCCTGAATGTGTCTTGTGGCTATTGCAAGCTGGTGTAAATCCTGAAGTTAAAGTATGCTGCAATTGATTTATATAATTTTTTACTTCAAATTCTTTAGCAAAACTTCATTGTTAATCACATTCTCTCTATTTAAATATAATCGAAATATCTCCTTTATGAAACTTTTCTGTCGATTTTTAGTTGAAGAAATTCATAGTTAATGTTTCATAGATTTAATTTTTTTTTTTACATTAAAATTTTATCTGCATCTAAAGTATTAGTTATTTTATAAATAATTTTCTTAATATGAAGCTTGTTGGAAAATATATTTTATAAAATCCTTTTCCTTTGATTCTTTTATATTTTATGGTGCAGCTTGTCCTTTTTGGACCTTGCGCCATAAAACCCAACCAACCATCTTTTATATTTTAATGCAATTTTATTTTTATTTTAAACGATATTTAGTATCCAGTAACAATTGAGTTGGGTCCAATGATGATGCCATTTTTAAAAAAATTGTCTTTCCCAATTGATATATGTACCTTGATATCAGTTTTAAATACTTGCATTGTTTTTAAAAATTAGCTTTAATTTATTTTCTGGAATATTTTTCCTCATGAAATTTTGAATTTGGGTATTGCTTATTGAAACTCATTGCTGCAGAAGTTTGCAATTTATGTATTAACCATTTTTAAATTAGATTTTCCACCAAAAAATATTTTCCTTGTTATTTGCTTATAAATAATTTAAAGCTAAAATTTCTAATTTATTTTATTAGAAGAGAGAATGTGATAACAGTGTTCTTTGTGAATTAAACAAATTTTGCTGATTGTTTACAAATCAAAACTAAATTATAATTTACCAAAATGCTGGTTTGTTAGAAAATTATCAGAATTGGCTTATTTTTCCTTCTGTTCTTAAAAATATGGAACGAAAAAGTTTTCACTTTGCACTGATAAATGTGGTGTTTTTTTAATATGGTGAGATGAAATGTGCTTAACTTTTTTGTTCAGTATTTTAGTATTGCTTTCATATAATATAAGTTTAAAAATTGAATCAGTTTTAGAGCTTAGATTTCTAGTTGTTTGGTTTTATCTGTTTTCATTGTGCTACTAAATTTACTGTTGTAAACTATTTACTATAAGCATATGATAATATTTCACATATATAAGTATAAATAGTGGATTTTATTATGCTTTTATATAAAACTTCAAAAACCTAGTCTTGGGTGGCTGAGCTGGCAACAGAAGTATTAGCACTTTTGCTTTCTGTTAGATTCAGGTTTGCTTGTTCGTAGTAATTCCAAATAAAAGATTGATTTGTTTTCGTAAGCAAAAAAGTGATTAAAATTAAAGAACGATGAACAAACCAAAACAAGTTCATTAAAATTTGCTTTATTTTCTGATCTTTAAAAACAATTGATACTCAAAAAAGGCAGTAGACATTCTTTTGCCATTTTAAATACATTTTTACAGCCACATTGATTGTAGTTCCATTTAGAATGACTTCTACTTTTACATTGAAATTGAATAAAATGTAGCTTTGAAGTCAAAGAAGTCAGGAAGAAATTTGCTTATGAACTAATGTCTTATAAATGTATTACTTGAACTAGTTTATTTTCATCTCTTAATTTTGTAGTGATTAGCCTGTGTCATATTTTATATAATTAATATAATATGTTTTTCATGCAAACATTTATAATCAATTTGTTTCCATATATGTCAGTTTTGGAATTCATGCAGAATAAAGTCTGCTTGTTTAAAAATATTGTAGATTTCTTGGTGAAATCTGTTTTGATAATGTATTTCATTATCAAAAGCATATGTAACTTTTTCATGCTGCTCTCTTATTACTCTGCTTTTTTCTTGTCATTACATCTATTAACATTTAAAATATGTAATTTTCAGATGCAAGTATTTCACTTAATAATTCTTGTATTTAATTCTTCCATTTTGAACATATGAAATTTTTAGAAGAAAAGAAAGCCAATTCTATTATTATTTTAAATTCTTCATAATAAATCAAAAATCATAACAATTGGTAAAATTTGTATTTAAATTTTTTTCTTTGCATGGAATTAATTTTAGCTTCAAATTGCACTTATTTTCAGAAAAATCACCATGAAAGATTTCAATTTATGTATTATGTGAGATTTTTTGATTTCTTGAGGTGATAAAATTACTTAGTATTCATAATTTTGACAATATATTTGCAATTGGGTTTTAGATACTTAAAAACCATACTATATAATTTTTTTTTTTAACATCTTTCACTCTTTAACTTTTTTTAATTTTTACTTTTCTTGTCTTATTTGCCTGAATTCTATTCCATTCATAAGTTTTAGTATTGTAGTCCTGTTTTATTTTTCATAATCTATAAAAGGGTTGTTTTTTTATTAATAAAAATTAAACATATGATTTTGATGCTGTTAATAATATAATTTTAGCTTTTATTTCACGTGGAATTATTAAAGATTATAAGTTTGTAGAATTTCCGAAGTAAAACTAACGTTTTGGCAATTTTTTTCAATAGTATATTAGGTGATAGACCGTGATATTATTCATTAATAAAAATCTAAGAGATAAAGTTTGAGATTAAATATGACTTGGATTGTGTGTATTTGTGCTGTAGTTTATTATTTGTTATTATCTTCCAAGTAAATTTCAATTTATTTCTAATTTATTCTTACTTTTTCTTATCTGCTAACAATCAAAATCCAATTTTTTGTAAATTGTATTCTAAAATTTTTCATACATAGAACAATGCTCATGCATTGTCAATTTATTCTATTATGCTTGGTTTGGCATTCTTATAATATAATGCTAATTGTTTTTCAAAACTATTCCTTGAAGTTAACCACATAGGTTTTACCCAAGTGATATTTTGATTAAAGAAGAATGAAATTCAGCATATAATTCTGCTAAAACTACATTCATAATTTTTACTTGATGTAAATATTCATTTTAAAATATTTTGAAGGATATTGAAATACTAAATATCATTTGCAAATGACAGTTATATAGTTTAAAAATGAATTAATATTTTTACATTTCAGTTTTTTTTTTTTTTTTTTTTTTTCTATATTTATACCCATTTATTAATTTTATATTATCAGTTTCACAATGATAATTATTGCTATAGACAAAATAGCTTTTTCAATAAATTGTTGTCGAAAGCTATGATTAATGTATATATCACCACTTTTCAGTGTTTAAAGATAGTTTTGGTGTTTATTAAATCACAGAAATTTTATTTTAAATTAATGAAAAATGCCATTTTGCAATATTTTGCTATGTAATGAGCATGTATTTGGTAATTTACTGAAAAAATATTAGAACAAACAATAAAATATATATCAGTTTTTCTTAATTACTTGAACAGTCTGTTAAAATGTTATATATTTCTCTAGAATTTCTTATCATCTTACAAGGAAATATGAGAGAATTCTTTGTTTTTTCTTTTTCTTTGTTGACTTGGGCTGGTTTTCTTATTTAACAAAAATATTCTAAATTTTATTATTCAAAACAATATTAACTTAGTACTGATTCTAAATGATTAAATGTGTTTCACCTCAAGAAATCAAATGTTTAAATTATTGGTAATATAAAATTTATCATCATTTTATATTTATGTGTGTATTTCTTATTCCACCTGTTATTGATTTAATTACAATTTGATTGCATACTATTTAAAATGAACTACATTATTCACATTATCAAATGCATTAATAAACAAAAGTGAAAAAAAATTTTAATGTGGTCTCCAATTTCAAATTTAAAAACACAAGTTTATCTTTTTTTAAATAATTTCTTACTGATAACAAAAATAACGAATGTAAATTTATTTCTATTAAATTTATGTTTGTATATCTTGTTCATTTTTTGACTTTAATATTTTGGGTACTTGCTATTGTACCATCTTTATTTAGATAACAAATTATCTTTGAGATCAAAAACTTAATTTTCTCATGGTATTTATTATTGTTAATTTTAATTTATATAATGGTTATTTAACAATCTGTTAGTATGTCTAAAATATGTAATATATGCATTTTAATTTGAGTGGAGTTTGATATCTTTAATTTCAATGATCAATAAAATTGAAATTAATACTACATATAATTATTTGGTGTTTAATTTGTTATGCACATTAATGATTTATAAAAAAAATTAAACTCAGTGACATGATAGTTTTGTAGAGCTAAGGTCAACAGTGCCTATATCTGTTTTTGTGACTGTGGGCCTGGGGTGCAAAGCATATGTCCAAATTAGATTGTTAACCCAACATGAAATCCCCAGTGTTTAGTTCCCAATTATGCTTAATTCTCTGCTTTATTGACCCACTGAAGGGCTGAAAATCTGGGTCGAATTTGCCCAACCCAATGACAGAACTTCAGACTGTCATTGGGAAACTATGCTATAATATAACTTCAACTATGCTTTGGGAATGCAAAGTGCTACCACTGCACCACCAAGCTTCTTAATGACTTATAGAGCCTATAATTAATTGATTATTATCAAATTTAGTTTGTAACTTGCTTTACTATTATTGAAACTATTCAATTTTTCTCAGAACTTGTAACTACACAAATAATAAAAAAAAATTTGTTATAGCTAAATAAGAAAAATCAATTATTTTTCATTCCTTTATATTGATAATGTTTAATATTCTAGGTATTTGATGGTAGAATAATGTAGTTCATTTTATAGTTCGTATTAAATTCATGGTTTTGCTCATTTGCAGATAGAATAATTGAAGGTTCCCTTAAATTTTTTTAATTATTTTAGATTAGTTTGATTCTTAAAGATTGGCACTTTTTAAAAATTATCATTCTTTGATCATTAAATGTTTGAAAAATCTAATGAAACTAATATATAACATTAAAATGTATTGATATCTATACACTGTTTGTAGAAAATATTTTTAATCATCTAAAACAACTTTGATTCTTTACTCTTTATGCTTCAATATTTTGTCATAAAATTTAAAACTGTCTAGTTTAAAATGTTTGTTTTTTTATTACTGCAAGTTATGAATTTTTAAAGTCTATTTGAAGTTTTTCATAAATTTGTTTAATTGTGCAGGAAACTGTATAAGCACAGATACGTTTTTGTATAAATAGATTGAAATTCAAAAATAAATTGCAAATCTTCATATACTTTATGTACTTGCAACAATATTGTCCAAAGAAATTTATATGCTAATAGCTCTCGGTCTTGATTCAATCAGTGGAATATGGTTTGTTTAAATTAATTTACTCTCATCAAGACTTTCTAAGCAGTTCTCAGCCTTTGTTCTTATGTGTTATTTCCACTAAAATTTATTTTTTAGTGGAAATAATATTACAAATAATATTTCAAATAAATTTATTTCCACTATGGATTAGATTGTAAAAGCTGTAAGTGAATATTCATGAACAGCTATGAATTTCTTTTATGTGTACTATTTTACTAATTAATCTATTTCCTGTACTTGTAATAAATTATCTGGTTTTTCACTGTAAGCTTATATTTTTCAAACTCTAAAATCAAATAACATACATTAGTCATAATATATTAAGCATGATGAAATTGAAATTCTCTTCCTAAAACCATTCATTAATATAAAATGCATTAAATAAAGTTAGAATTAGTTTATTAACATGAATTGTATTTTAATAATAAATGTCTTAGATTTGTTATAAATTTCTGTCTTTTATTCTATTTGTGTATGAGCAAAACTTCATTCATTCTGTGATTATGTATGTATGCTTAAACATGATAATGTATTAGACTTTTATAGGATGTTTAACATGGCACATTCAACTGAAAACTTTGTTCTGCAATTTAACTATGGGAATCTTGACAATTTTATTCTTATGGGGGTCATTCTTCCAAAGTATGTAAGACATTTTGGTTCATAAAATGGAATTTTCAGAAGAATACTCGCTTTTTAAAAGTGGCTGTGTGAGGAATAAATTATGGTCTTGCTTTGATTTTTGTCGAATTATTTTTGCTGTTATTGCAATCTTGTAAACTATTTCAAAAATAACTTAATTTTTTAAATTTAATTTTGTATGAAATTTTTTCCAGTTTTAAGATATATTTTCCCCTTATAGGTTAAATATTTTTCAGAAATTGACATTTTATTATGTACTGTGATTACAAGAGTAATACTTTGTTGAATTACTTAAAGTATTACATCAGTATTTAATTCTATGAAAAAACGTACAAAATCATACATTGTGTTATGGTGGCAAGATAAATGTGTGTTACTTCAGAAAATTTAACTTTACCTTCCTTGTCGGAATCTTAAATTCTTGTTTCCCTGTTTCAAAATCCAGGAAATGAATAAACATTACATTTACTGATAAATGTAATACTAGCTGAGGACTAATATTTTCTATGGTAATTTTCAAGTAATGTCACTCAGTTTGACGAAAATAATTATTTTGTAATGTGCCATTTTATATATTGATTTAATACTAGTGGTTTTATTTATCAAATATAAAATTCTTTACCTGCAAGAAATATTTGATACAAGAAGAACCATTGACTTTTGTGTACAAATAGATCAGTCAGCATTTTCTGTTCTAGATGAAATCAAAGATGATTTAATTTTCTGACTTTTGTAAATTTTTATGGTCAACATAGATTCATTTATTTAGAAGACTGAAATCAAGTAATTACAAAATCAAAAAAAGAACAAGAAGAATCCAGAAAAAATGAAATATTTACTTGTATTTATTGCTATAACTACTTGAAGTAAATAATACTGGTTAGAAGATTTATTGAATTAAGAATTTATTGTGAATAAAAATTTATCTTGGAGTAATTTATTATTTGATTGAAGATGCTCAAAATAATTTTGTTGCAATTGTGTATGAAAACGCAAGCAATGTTTTAGTTAAAATTATTTAAAAATTCACAAAAGCTGATCCTTATTGACGAAAATGTTAGCAACCTCCAAAAATAATATGAATGGCAAAATATATTTGATGATATAATATTTTATAAAATAAAATAGATAGCATTCTATGCCATTTAAATTTTCTTATAAATTTACAAAAGATATAATCAAGCATATTTAAAGCTAATATTTGCAACACAAATATGTTATACATATGAAATATAATGGAAATGAAAGAAATATAATGAGAAGCAAATTTGGGAAATCTGAGAACAAATTGAAGAGAAACTATTGCATTAAACATTTTTATTACTGATTACATGTAACTTTAAAACTTAATTGCTTTTATTGACTCCTTATAATGGAAGAATCATTTTTGAATGATTAAGAGCTCAGTTTATCCCTTAAAAACATTTTGAAGTTTTAGCTCTCTATATAAAAATTTATTGAATATGTACTACATACATGATATTCAATTAAAACAAATTAAGAGTTATGAAGTAATTTTTTTTTGTGGTTATTTTAAGAATTTTAATTCCTAGAGATATAATCTTTTACTGTGATAATTAAAAAAGTAGTTCATCTTTTTTATTTTATCATTTTGGTGAATACTAGTGATAAAATAAAATTGTTGTGTGCTTATATAAGTCCAAAAGGCATGAAAATTAATTCATTTGCATTTTTGAAAGGTGATATTGACATTTATCTCCTTTTATTTTGCCATTTAAATCTTTTATTAAATTTTTACTGTTTTGAAGAATGAGGAAGATTTACATGAAATATTTACTGAACATGAAAAACTTGATATCTAAAAAAAAAACTTGTTGCATAAAAAATGAAGTTACAGACAGCCTCAGTTATTTTGAAGTGTTAGAAAATGAAAATAAATAATATTATAACTTGAATGCATGAGAATAATGCTTTAGAAAAGAAATATTTGTATAATTAAAACGTTTTATCTAGTTTTCAATCAGAAGGTAATTTCTACTAAGTAAAATTGATTGATTCATGTCTGGTGCATTATTTTTCAAGTGTAATAAGCAATCCATTTTATATCTAGAGTGTGATCTGAAATTGAATGGATTTTTATTCCTAAGAAATTGGAAATTGGAGTTTTGTGTTTAAAGACAACAAGCCAAATGATTTTATAGAATTTATAACAGCTGATAAATAATAAAATTGAAATTGTATGAAAGATGAAATATATATATAAAATCAACTAGTAAGAAGTTTTAATTACCATAAATCCTGAACATGAATGCTGATTATGTTCCTTGCCAGCATATAATTTTACCTGAACATGAAATCAAGTGAATTCTGTAGGAGAAAACTTATTTGAGTCACAATTTATAGGATTCGCGCTTTTTATTTTCCTGCATATTCAGTTTTTTAAAAAGAAAGTACCCAATTTAGAATTTAGGTGAAAATGTAAAAGTCTTTTATAACTAGCTAATAACATATCCAAATTTTTCAGCTTTTTAAAAAATGTGGAATTAGAAATCCAGCCTGGTGCTCAAATTCTGGTGATGGATGAAATATTAAAAAAGAACATAAAGAGGCTTTAAGCAGGCATGCTGACTATAGGGCTCTAAAGATCATTTTATTTGAGTCTCCTTGGCTTCCCGGTAAGGGACCATGGACTAATGAAGTGTCGGAAATATGTAGATTTTCATAAAATTATACTTTATCCAATATTGTATAATGTGGGTTTTCCCTTATTACCTATTAAGACACCAATATTTATTTTCCATATTTGGTCGTTAACAATTCAATTCAATTTAATAACTTATAAACTCTTTAAAGCACTTTAATTATCCAAAATCAGCATTGCTTCCATCTTGAATAATTGATAAATATTTTTCATTAACTTTTAAGTTTATTTTTATTTGTACAGACTTGATTATAAATCAGTTTCTTTTAAATTTTGCTGTCTGGTTGAAATATTTCAACATTTTCAGAAAAAATTTCTGAATGAATCTATTTCTTGATATTCTCCTTTGAGCCCAAAAATCAAACTATGAGCTGTATGGCTTTTAATTTAGTAACTTGTAGATTCAATTTGTAACTAGAATATGTATATTTGTAAAGATTTGGAATCTATATTTAACAGTTCCTAGTCAAACTCTCTTATGCCAAAATCTGGCCTTAAATAATTCATTTGTTTAAGTTAATATACATAATTTGTTCTGACATTTTAAACCAATCTGTTTTTTTGTTTTTATTATGTTTGCTGATTTTTGCACGGTTGGAAAATGTATAGATATAAAAAAATGATGAAAAAATAGATATATCAAATTAAAGTTAAGAATTTAGTTTTTTAAATTTGTATGAAATTGATTGAATAATGTCTCTATTTCACAAGCATGAAATTTTTGTAATTCTGTTTAATGTTAATATAAAAGGATTTTACTAAGATTATAATAAATTTTAAAGGTGTAAGCTTCAAATTTTCTCTTTAGAATTGTTTTTGAAATATTCTTAAAGTTAGTGCTCTTTAATGGGTTTTCTATTGTACATTTATTGTATTTCATTTATGCTCATTGTTGTCAGCACTGATCATTTAAATTTTAGTTCATCTCATAACTGATTATTGAAGTTCAATTTGACATTATAATTTTTGTAATATTTTATAAAAATATAAGTTTTTCTCCTTTCTCAAAAACTTGAAATTTTAAAATTATTCTCTTTTCTACAAATACTGAGAAGCAATTTGGCTGATTTTGGATACATTTGTGCTGGAAGAATAAATTAAAAAAAATAAATTTATTTAAATAGACCAGGAAAAATATCTTAATGGTGTATTTTAAATCTGTTGACTTATTTGTAAATATGCTTTTATCTTTATTTATTTCACTTTGAATTTTATAGTAGTAAAACTTGTCATCTAGTATTATAATTTTTATAATGAAAGTCATATTTGTGCTCAGAATCTGTATCAGTCTCGGAAAAAGAAAACTTTTGAATTATTTTAAATTTAATCAGAGAAATATTCATGATGTATTTAAATCTTATGCGGATTCTAGTTCTTTTTTTAACAAATCAATAGTAAATAATTAAATCTGGAATTAAAAAATAATTAATTTTCCTCCCAAATTCTAAAAATAATTCTCACACTTCTAGATTTTTTGTAATATAAAATTTTTAAGCAATATCATGTTATTTTTTAATTGTTATATTTTTACTTTTAACATAAAAGTTTGCTAATAATTTAGAAAATTTCATCCTTTATATATTTTTTTATGTGATTTATTTATTTTTCATTGGCATTTGAATTTTAAAATGTTTTTGGGACTATTGTGTAAATGAAATTATAATTGAAAATATAAATATTTTGCTTCTAAGTAAGATACTATCTCTTTAGGAATTTTGACGTGCTAGAATTTTGAAATAATTTTATGGTATTTATTTGAATCCTTTTTTCTTAAAAGAAATTTCTAATAAATGCACAGTTAAATTAAATTCCCCAGTTGGAAAATTATTTTCTTATTATCATGAGCTTAATAGAAAATCATAATTTATTTAGTTCCTTTATTCATTGCTAACAAAATTTTGATTTATTATACTTTTTTCTCTTTTAAAATTTCATGAACTATTTTTCTTTACATCCTTTGTTTGAATCAAGGTTTCTTCAAAGATTATTTTTATCTAAATGAACATCATTCTATTTTTGCTTTTGCTTGAGACATAATCAATAAGAAATACACTATATTAATTTAAATTCATATGTAAATAACTAAAATCTTGTTTCTGTATTTTTAATTAAAATGGTTATCTTTTTCAACTATTAGAATTCATTGCTTAGTTATGCACATTAGTGTTTTGCACTGGTGCATCAGTCCACATATAATTATGACATTTTCCTTGTCATGTTTAAGATGTTTCAATCATAGAAAATAAAAGCATTTGAAAAGATTTGAATAGTTTTAAATTTTCTTATTCATTTAGTAAAATTTAGTATTTATATGTATAAAAATTTATCTTAATATTTTTAGGATTGTGAAATACTTATAAAAATGATGTGCAAATTTAAGGAATATGGAAAATTTTTAAAAAATAAATTTTTTCTCAATTGATAGGATTTTTTTATAATTTTTTTAATTCATAAATTTTGTAATAAATAAGACACTTGATGTGTTTTATTCCATATTATAATAGAATAATTTAATTTATAGTCTTCTACATTAGAAGATTTGATTTAAAATTCATCAATTCAAATATTATGCAAGATTTGCTGGATGACAAGTTTTGCTACTTAATAACCATATTAATATTAACTAAATATCATTTGGATATTTTAAATGTTTTTAAGCAAATAGAAACCTTAAATGTCTGTCTTCCTCTAATTCAATTAATTCTATTTTATTTTTAAGAAAAATTAAAAATAAAATAGAAATTTTTTTTAAGTTTGATAGGTTAATCTGTTTTTACATTTTGGCATTTAATTTATGTCCCCCCCCCCAAAAAAAAAAAATTTAAGATTGGTAGTTACTCAGCATGTGGCAATCTAAATATTTTACTATAGACTACAAAATATTCTTTGCGTCTTGCTTAACTAAGACAGATTATTGTTCTTTAAAACACTGATTTTATTGCTATGCCATTTTAAAATTTTGACTTGCTGGAATACTATTAAAGGACAAGTATTTTGTCATAGGAGGAGTTATGTTTTTTTTATACATTTTAATAATAACAAAAAACTTGATGCAAACAGAGTGTACTATATAATAAAAAATTATTACAATTATGCTTAATTAATAAAGAAATATGGAAAGAAAATGTATAATTTAAACTAAAAAAATCTTAATAAATTTATTGAGGATTTTATTGGATGGAAAATTTTTTAAACTGTCATACTAAATATGACCTTAGCCAAATTGTGAAAAATTTATCATCTCTGGCAAGTTTTATTTACCCTAATAACATTTTTTCTTCATTGGAAATATTTATTCTTAAAATAGTTTTAAATATTTCTTAAGAATAATGTTATTAACTTTATTACCAAATAAATTTAAAAAGTAAAATTATTATTCTTTATTTAATTACATGCTCTTAAAAGATTAATAAATTTAAGATTTGTTTATATTGGATCTTATAAGTATTTCTTGAATGAAACCCTTATTATGCTGTTTAAGTACCGGGAAAAAGTAGCATATATAAATATATTTAAACATTAAGTATCAGCGAAGACCAATAAGTAATGACATTTTTGTTCAAAATGGACTAATTTGCAGTCATTAAATATACCTCAGTCATATAATAAATTTTAAAAAATTCTTATATTGACACTGTCTTTTGAACATGTAATTGTAATCAGGTATCTAGGATAAATTTAAATTTTATTTGAATTGGCATTTTGGCAATAAATTGATTATAATTAAACTTAAAAATTTCCCATGTTTGTAAAACTGAAAATAATCAATATAACCTAAAAGATAAACAATGTCTTATTTTTTAGCTTTGATTTTATTAATGATTTTCTGTAAAACTTGCCAGAGAAAAAATTAAAAATAATTTTGAAATCTGACTTAAAATTTCTAAAGTTTTTCTTTTTTAAGAAAAAGCATACATTTTAATGGTTTCTATTTGTTTCATGCATTTCGCTCAGTAATAAAATATTTTGTATGTTAAGTTTATTTTGAGTTTTTCTATAGCTGATAATTTTTTCAGGATTGCCTCGGGGAGACAGCATTTCATAAAGCAGCTAAATCAGGAAGTGCAGAATGTATTTATATTCTTATTTCTACCATATCCAATATCAGGTATAGTATATTAAAATTTGGAAACTTCCTAATAAAATTCGTAATTTGATATATATCATAAAATTCTAACTTTTTAAATATTTGAGCCATTTAAGTGAATGCTTAATAATGAATTAATTTTTATCAATTTTGTTTGTTGCTTTCTGAAACTTGTCATCTTCCAAACTATTAATGTGCTGCATAACAAACAAAGCAAACCAAGCACTATGTTTTCAATATTCAGTTTTTATTTTTCCATATTTATGATAAACCTTGTTAATATTAGAACATTTTCATTGCATATGTAAAATGTAAATAAATTTTAAGTTTTGATCATATCAATATTATTCATTAAGTTTGATCATATCATTACAAATTCAGCAGCTGCATATTTTCAAACTCCTTTTTTATTTTTATGAATACAATTATCTAGGTAGATAAATAAAAATAGAAACCAAATTCTCTTATAATTTTACTAGCATTCTACAATCGTACGCCTGTCAGATCAAAATTTTAATTTTATGAAGATAAAAAAGGGAGAAATTATTTAACTGAACTAAGTAAAATGTTCAGTTTTAAAGAAGTCATTTGAGTTAGGTAATAAAAAATTGAGTAGTTCTTAAGGAAATGGTAGTGAATGTGAATCACTTTGTATATAGTGATTAATTTTATGTTGGAGAAATATACAAGTTATCTTTCTACACTATCTCAGTAAATGAAAGCCAAGCTGACACTCAAAATTAGCACTTTGATATTTTTTTCTGCAGTTTTTCGCTTCGGGCTTGTTCAAAATTCTCTTTAAAATGTACTTTCTGATTCAGTTAGAATTTTTTTGCAAAAATGACAGAGTGATAAATATCAAACTTTTGTAATGTTATCTATTGTTAGGCAAATAGCTTTATATAAAATCAATTTAAACTTATTTTAACAAAGAAATTATAGCAGGAATTCCTTGTTATCCTTTTTTACTGAACTGCAGTATTTTTAATTTTACATTTGATAAGGTATTTACAAATACTTCCATTTCTAACATTAGCAACCTAACATTGTAATTTTGAAATTTTTTTTATTGGTTGTTTAGCACAAATTAAAAGCTCTTAATTTTTATCAGAATAGGAAATTCTTTGATATAATATTCTGTGAATACAATGCCTTGTTTAATAATAATAAAAACAAGTGCTTCATTTCAGTGAAATTTGAGTGAAGTAAAATATATATTAGATAAAATAATCAAGTATTCTAAAGGGTATACAAAAAAGGAAAATTATTAGCTGAAAGAAAAAGAAATAAAAAAAGAATAGAAAAGGAAAAGCCAAGAAAATATTCATAATTATTACATGACAAAGAATAATTTGTTTCCAAACTAATCTGATGTGTAATTCAAATTAAATGGCAAGAAACAAAAGCTGTATTTTTTAAATATTAGAAAATGTCAAAGAGCCGTTTGAGAAATCTTGTTTAAGTATATTATAGTTAACTAAACCAAGGTGGTAGTCAAATGCGCTCTTTCATTTGATTCAACTGTACCTGGGTTTGAATCCCACCTTGTGTTTGGATGTTTGCAGTGATTTGGCATCTCCTTTAAACTGTAGGTCTAATTAGCCTTTATGTGCAAAAAATGACTATTGTATGGAAGTTGAACTTTAAACAGCTTTAAAAAAAATTGTAATAAATTAACTTAATCATCAATTCCATATGCAAATTAAAAAAATGTACTCACAATTGAAGAATATTTTTGATTTTCCCAAACATTTTTAAATAAACAATGTCCAATGGAAAACCCAATAATTAATAAAGATCTGCCATTCAAAGAAAATTTAATAAATATTTCAACTTTTTTCTTTGCCTTCAAAAATGCTTTATATATATATATATATATATATATATATATATATATATATATATATATATATATATATATATAATATATATAATTTCACCCATTTTCTTTCTTTGTAGTTCTTAATCTTTAAACTGATGTGTAGACTATCCACATCTTATGTACTCTTTATAAAATATGTGCAACTTGCTTGCAATATCATCAAAAATTTCATACGCTTATAGTATAACTATCTGAAGCATATATATACTTAAATTCAAATATCTAGAAGTTTTGCAAAACTAACTTTTGTTTATTCATTTGTTACTTTAATGCAAAAAAAGAAATAGTTATTAAATGGAATTGCTATGTATTAAATTTATTAATAATTATTGAACCAGATAAATGTTTTGATCATCCATGATTTCATACGCTTATAGTAGTATATAAATTATTCATTGTGTAATTTGTTATTTTTTCTCAATAGTGTTCAAAACTCAAATGGACAGACTGCTAGTATGTTGGCAGAAATGGGTGGTTTCTCAGATATTGCCTTTTTTATCCGTCAGCGAGAGATACCGGAAATGAATGTTTTCAATAACAGGACTATTACTACAGGCCCTTATGCTGTTGGACCTCGCCTAAATAGGAAACGAACGAGAGATATGTGTGATCTTGATTGTCCTTTTAAGAGACAACGCTCATGTGGTAGGTCTTAAAAAAATTATAGTATATATTTAAATTTTCAAGATTAAATCAATTATTTTTGAGATTCTTAAATGTCTAATTTGTTTTCCTTCAAGTTTCAGTAGTTATAAAAAATGTCTTAGACAGTGCTTTTTCTGCATCAAAATTATATGTGTTTACAATTACTATGCCAAAGAATAAAATATCTATAAGAGATGGGGTTTTAAAATGTTACTTCGTCTTCCTGCATGTGTTGTCATATTTTTAATTCCAGTTTCTAGACTTCATTTGCATAACTTTCAAAATCTATAATTTGATTTTATTTTGTATAAAAAAAATTTTTAATTTTGTAAATTTTTTTAACTAATGAATACTTCAATTTTTATAGCAAAAGATGAAAGTGTCTTATATTTCCCAACTTCTTCATAGTAGATTGATTTTATAGAAAATTTATAAAGTTGAATTTTATAATCATAATACTAGAAAAATAATAATAAATGAAATTCAATAAAAATAACTATTTTTTTAATAATTTATGCTTTTCTAATTCTTTCTAATTTATACTTTTCTAAACTTTTAATTGTTTACTTTTCTTATAGTCAACTATTTATCAGGTAAATTAGTCTGTGACAAAATTATTTGTCAAATATTTTATTTACTTTACTATAATTAATTAATATATTAATTTACTTTTCTATAATATCTTTATAAAAGGAATAAAATTTAAAAATTATGGAAAAATAAAAATATTCAGACATAATGACTTCATTTTTATTTTTTTAATCTATTCAAGAATATTATTTGATATACAATACTACATTTTGCTACAGATGCCATATTGTTAAAATTTTATCATATTGGTGTTTTTTAAATCAAATTTAAGTTATGATTTATTGTGTAAATATATACATACACACACTTAATGTATTTCAAACAATTTTGAACACATTATTTTTATGGTGCAATAAAATAACAATATTTATTTATTTTTTTTTAGATCTGACTGATATACCACTTCCTTCAGCCATGCTTGCAAATAACTTGAGTTCTTTGCACTCTAGTGTTATGGAACATGAAGATTTATGTGGGTCAGAAATACATTATACTAACATTTTGTTTGACTCTATGATACAGGAATATCATGGATGTTAAATGATTGAAAAAAAATTGTGTATTGTACTTTTTCTGTGACATTTTTGTGTATAGTTTTCATTTTTTCACAATAAATCCCTTTTTGAATTGTTTAAGCCTTATCATGTATTGCTTTAAGTTTATTTTTCTGTATTAGCTTTATTAATAATACATTCTTCTATAATACTTCCTGAAAGAACTAAAATTCATACACACAAGGTTATTTAAATAATACATTAAAGCACAAGTATCTAACTCAACAATTTTACTTTATGTAAATATATAAGGAATTTTTACTACACACTAAGAATTTGGTGTTAAAATTATTATAATTATGTATGTTTAAATATATAGTCAATTTTTTTACTAGTACTAATACAAGAGTTTATACTGTTCTCTTAAATAAATGCTTTATAAATTAAGTGTGTGTGTTGACAAAGGTATCATCAAGAAATCTGTAATTGCATTTATATATCTGGATTTGTGATAAATATTTTTTTAACAATTTCTATTTATGATTATTTTAATATTATTGCTCATTTAAATGTTTAAATAGCAAATGAAGCTATTTATGTACAAATGCCATTTTTCTAAAAAAGTGAAAACTTTTGAAAATTAAAATTTTCAGAATTAAAATTGCAAAAATTTATAAATTTTTCAAACTAATAATAGCAGAGATAGTAGTTGATTAGTTTTCACCTAAAGCTTTCAGTCCAGGTCTTCATTAATTCAATTCTCAATTGAAACATTGATATTTGTAGAAGTTCATAATCCAAATTAATCCTTGTTGAATGAACCCTCATATTCAAAAATGATCATAAAATCAAATTAAATTATTAATACTACAAAGTAATTTATATCAAGCATCCTGACAGAAATAGATGACATTTTGTTCAATTTATCTAATTTGACAACTTGCAGCATAATTTGTGAGTAATTCTCAAGCAATTTGGATGTGCTGCAATGATTAAACCTCTTATGGCATTATTTTTCAAAGCTTGCAACACTCCTCTCATTGTAGCCTAGTAATATGATTGCTGTTGTAAAAGATCCTGCATTCAATCCTAGTAAGTTTTCAATAGAAGATATGTTGAGAACTGAAGTAGGGGGGAAAGAAATTGAATAGTAGAAAAAAGTTGGGTGCAAAAATTCTTGTTTGTTGTGTTCATAACTGTCTTTAAATTGTGTGATTAATTACAGTAGGGTATAAAATATACTCTTGAGTTGATATCAGACTCAAGAGTATATTTGTTATTTACCTTGTTTGTTTAAATTGTCATATCCTTGATCATGCAAATGCTTCAAAATCTTTATTGAAATTGCTTTTAGTTCAATACTGATCATACCTGTTGTAGGACAAAAACCTGAAAAATCCAGGGATACGACTTTTCCACCCTGAGAACAATTGAAGCCACGATTTTAATTAAAAAAATTTGTTTAAAGAAAATTTTTAAGTCTAAAATAACAAATATGTAAAAGTAATTTTGTTAACAGGACCGCTTAAAGCAAATTTTATCAAAATTTAATTGGGCTGCAAAGCAAGGTTTATAATCCTCATGCAATCTGGGTACTACTGTTATGAAACTAGTTATGACATCATCCTTCTGAAAGCATTTTTCTCTTTAGTTTTAGTGACATTAAAAAAACATCTTTTTATATTAGTGGAGTTGAAACTAGAAAATTTTGTATTGTTTTTACAAACACTAAAATTTCGATTCTGGAATTCTGAAACTGACAAACTTGTTCTTGGTATTGTTCGAAAGTTTTGGCTAATAAAGATATATATTTGAATAAAATGTAAATTGGGTATGATGAAAATTTGTGTTCAGAAAGAGAAATTACAGCAATTGTCAAAATACATTATTATCAAATAACACAAAGACAGTGTTTATCAGAAACAGATTTTTTGAGCTCAAAACAGCAATGATTTTTTCGAATTTAAGTCAATTGATCGTCAAAGTGAAAACACGCATTTTTACATTAATCCTTAAATGTAAGATAAACAATATAATTACAATTAGATTTTTGCCTGGTTAGATTCTAAAAGAAAATTTATCCCATGAAATATGCTAATATAAAAGAATTTTAAATGGATATGAACTAAGTATTCATTAAGTACAACCAAGTTGTTCCATATTTACCCAACCAACCATAGATTAGAAAAGCATTTCCAGGTAGAAAATGTCATGACATTAACTGGAAATTTTAAAATAGTGGAATATGGTTAATATATTTCATAGTTTTTTAGAACTTTGTGCATTTGGATTGCTAATGAAATATTTGGTATGCCTATTTTCATATCAATAAATCTTCTAAAACTAAGCGTTTGTTTGTGGTACTGCAGGCATAAGCTGCACTTCATTCAAACAAACAATTTATTTTGGCCAATTAAAAATCGATTTCTTGATATGGACATTTTTATAAATTATGTATTAATAGTTTACTATGAGTTTATTGCATTAAAAAAGATTTGAGATTGAAATCTACTTAAGTAATATATTCAGCAAGAAAATTATACAGGGCCTGTGTAGAAAAGAGTTTAGTCAGTCTAGAGGAAAAATATTTCCTTATTTGTTTAGTCAACAAGATAATTTTCTTTCAACTTGGGTATTTGCTATCTTTGATAAATTAGTAAAATTTTTCAGAGGAAAAATCTTTATTTCTCATAACGTATGGTGAATTCTATGATTTTTGTTAAAATTTTCTTGTGTTTAAAACCTAAATTTGAAATCATTATTTGATTTGAAAAATATCTTTTCAAGTTCTTATAAGCCATATAAATTTATTTGGGCTGATTTATTTTTATTTAATTTATTTTTTTGCAGTTGAAAAAAAATTATTTGTGAGAAACTATTATTTTGGAACATTGAAAGTGGTTTTTATTATTATATTCAATATTCCAATAACAATTGCAAACATTGAAAATGGATAATAGATAATTTAGTTTTGTATCCAAAATAAAGAAACAAATCAGCTTTTATGGATTTTAACTCTTTTTTATCTCTGAAGAAGAATCAGGCTATTTGTAAAAAATCGGAACTTAAGAAGTATATGAAACAAATATGTCAAATGATACAATCGGAATAAAGTCAGTTAAATTAAATTGATCATATATCTTTTAAAATAATAAAAGTATTTCAATTATTAAATTTTGAAGACCTTATGTTAAATGTCTCTTTTAAAACAATTGATGTGGGAAATTATGAAAGGATATGTTAGTACTATAAAATGTTACTTATGAAGGCAACCTTGTAAACTACAAATATCAGTTAATTCAAAAATTTGTAAGTTCTTGAAGAAAGAACTGAAAATGTAATGTCTAAAATTGCTTTTCAGTCAAATAGTTCAAAATCTCAATCTGTTATTCTAAACATTAATATAAAATTATATCTGGAAAACTGAAAAATTCGATTTTTTGAGTCTAACATTCAAAAATGTGTAGAAAAAACATTTTTCTCAGAAGAATTAACAATATTTAAAAAAAATACTAATTTATGTTGTTACTTATGACACTTGGTAAAGCCAAGCCTGCCCATCAGGGATTAGGCAAATGAAGTCGGAAAGAGCATCTTCTGTTTTTGAACAGGCCCCCCCCCCCAAGAGGGTGGAAGTATGAATATGGCAGCACCACTTGGGTCATCCAGTTTAGATAATCTTAGGATAAGCCGGAATTTGAACTTATTACTTTCCGATAATGAGAACAACACTCTAACCAACCAAGCCACTGCAGTCAAAAGTCATTGCGCGTATTTAAATCATGTTAACTCCTATCTGAAATAATTTTTTATGTAGACACTATTTCATGCATTTGTTACTAGAGAGGAAACCTGGAATGTAGTCAATCATCCATCCCGACTCTGATTCAGTGGAATTTTTTTATTTCTTGAAGCAATTTTTTTTGTCAGAGTGTCAATTGCTTTAAATTTTCATTTTGTTTTCTGAAATTATAATGAAAATAATAGTTTTTGGTGAATTCACACTCTATTTAAGCAAGACAATAATATAAGATAGGCTTTGATAAAAATATATATATTGAATTCTTTTTAATGGCAATAAAATTAATAGAAATGCACCTATTGCAATAGCTTTGACATTCGTATGCATATACCTTTAAAAAAAAGATTAGTTCTTCCCATTTTTTTTAGATTGGATCGAGTAAAAAATACAATTTAAATAAAATAAAGAAGTTTTTGTTACTCTTTAATACATTTAAAATCAGTTAGAATGAGACAAAAAAGCTAAAAAATAATTGATATCTCATTCACAGAAAAACCAAAATAGATAAGCTAATTCTGATGCCCAACAAAGCTGAAGAAATCTGTTTTATTCTTTATGCATTCTCTTCTATGTTTGTCATAATTTACTAAGTATTTAGACACTGTTTTTTTCTTTAAAAAAATTGTAAATAATAGCTTATGGGTGTATTTGGACAGAAAACATTGGCCAAAATGTAAACTTACGATAAAAATTCACATCTTGGTCGATCTTTTAGATGGGTTACATTGATTTGAAAATAAAAATTCTGATTTATTAATGTACGGATTTAGAAAACAACTGCAAAGTGAATGCTGGACATATTAAAGGTTTTCTGTGCAAAAATTTTGGAGCAACTTTAACAAGGAAATACCTGTGTGAAATCATTCAAAATTCTCATTGTAGTTAGAAATGATTTAACATTTTCAGTACATAAAACAATTCAAAGACCTTGCACCCAGAACTGTTTTTTTTAAATCCCCAACTATCCAGGGAAATTCTTCTACCCCTTTCCATCTCATTTAATGAGATTAGATGTGAACAAGTTTAAAAAAGTCAACGAAATAAAAACATTAAGCAATCTGCTTCATAAAATCTTGGTAAACCTAATAAAATTGCCTTACTGAGAAATTAAAAGGTTTTGCATCATGGAAAATTAAAATATACTAAAATCCTCATTTTTTTTTTTTTTTTAGCTATGTTCCAGATATAAAATGTTTTAAGCATTAAAGCAGTTAGATTCATCACAAAGTTATCATTTTAACAAAAATTTAAAAAAAATCATTCATGAATACTTAGAAATCACAAGTCAATGTAAGTTAGAAGCACCATTTTATTAAAATAAATATTTTTCTGGTATAATTTATTTCATATAATGAACATTATTGAAAATAACCTGTTTTCTTACAGAAGTTTAAAATACCTCAGTTATCACACACAGCAATTTTACTTACATTTAACATATTTACTTTTCTCAACAGATATATAAAATAGAAATAAAAATTTGAAACTGAGATTGTCAAACCAAACTGTACCTTGGGAAAAGTTAATGTGTAAGTTAACTACTAAGTTCATTTTATTTTATGCTAAACATTTGATTTCTGCAATAAAAAAATTTGACAATTTGCGTATCCAAATCAAACTAACTAAACAGTTAAAGGGTTAATAAAAATAAATTAAAATCATTCAAAAGTTAAAATTTTTTTGATATTTTATATTTGCTTATTTCTCTGGATTCACACAAATTTGATTTTCAAATCTCTTCTTTAATTTACATGTTATTTTCTTCTTTAATTTACTTACGTGTTAATATAACCAAATAATAATTATTAATCAGCATTAAATTACTTTCTTACAGATTTAGAGTTCTTTTATTAGAAATAATTACTTACACCATTGCCAGCTTAGTAACATTTTTATTCACTACAAATTCTCATCAAGAAGAATCACAAGTTCTAAATTTTGAATTCTAGTAAAATAAAATTTTCTTTGAACAACTAAGTTCAAATACTTAAAAAATAATATTCTATAGCCCTAATAATTTAAATAATATAGTTCTAAAGAATGTTAAAATGAATGATCGAGAAAAATCAGTTAACCAATTCCAAAGAAAACTAAAACAAAATGTTTATAGACAATTCCTTGTACCATTATTTAATATTATAAATATATATACATATAAACGAACCACATTACAAAATGGTAACATAATAGAAATGAATACTTAATTGCACTAACTGCAATTTTTCCAACAGAAGAATTATTTAACCGTAAAGAAAATAACCCCTATAATCAGGGATGATTAAAAATCCCTGTTGCACAACACATAACATACAACTGTGCCTAGAGTAAAAATCCCCTGATGACATACTTAAGCCTTAGCTATCTAGTTAAAAATTGCATTTCAAAGCTAATAAGCACTATACCTATAAAATTAAACTATTCCTTATTTTCTAAGAATTCTTTTCAATTAAATTTTTAATAACAGCTGATTTTCTATAATAATGTTTTAGCAAAAAAAGCTGATCATATTAAAAAACCACTTTTCTAAATTAATATTTAGAATAAAATGCAAGAATAGATCCACTTTACACAAAACAAAATTCAGAATTTCATTTACTAAATATTTCATTTATTTGACAATAGGCAGAAATACTTTTTTAATACAATTCAATTTTAATAATGTAGAGCAAAAGTTTAAGGAAAATAGTCATTCCTAGAAAAAAGTGTTATGAAATAAAATTAAGACTTTAAAGTGACTTCATTTGACTATAATCCTTTGAGTTTATTTTTGAACTTTTTAGTAAATTTTACTTTTTTCTGAATTTTTTATTTGAAGAATTTTGAATACTAAGAATATTCCATTTTAGAAAAACTAGCTTATAAATCATAGGCAGAAAGTTTTCAAGATTTTATATTTCCATTACAATTCTTGAATTTCTTATATTTCCACAAGAATTGTTTTTAAAAAAATATCCTAATATTTCATAATACTTCTGTTTTTATTACTAATTCTATAAAAAGAAAATGAAATGATTGTCAACTTAATATTATGACATTCTTAGAAGCCAAAACATTTGAACATAAAAAATAATAATTTTTTTGAAGAATCAAATGGCATTTGTTCCCAGCGAGCTAACATGAAATACAAATTTGCTTTGTACACTATATCATTAAACTACATCTCAGTTTTCATTTAAAAACTGAAAATAAAAATACTTAAAAATACACATGAAATCTAATATAAAGTATACTTTTTAATGCATACCATTTCTTATTTATAAAATTAAATAGGTTGTTTGTTATTTTAGTAGAAATTTTCCAGCTCAAAACATAACATCAAAAAGAAAACATATCCAAATTATAAATTGCTTGAACAATGGAAAAATAGTTATTTTAAAAAAAAAACTATATATTGTTTATGATGACCCAAAATTTTAGCTTTTTTAAATCCGCTTTAAAAAATCAAGATTTTAACTTTTCTAAAAATATACTAATGATATTGAGGACAAACTTAATATTTTTAATAAAATTTAAAACAAACTAAACATTAGCAATTAAAATAAAACTATTCAGTAGATTTCTTAGAAAAATGCATAAGTGCAAATATCTGACCTTATGTCATTTATATTCATTACTAGAAATAGTCAAGAAAATTAAAATCATTTCCAATAATTCTCATTTAGCTAGCAAGAATATGAAATAAAATGTTAAGTAAAATAATATATACTGTTTTTTTATGCATTTGCTGCTTGTGTAATAAATAATAACTTAATAAAAACAAAATTTCAACAATCACATTAAGCATAAGTACTCAATGGTGAAGCTTGTATTGATCGTATAAGTTAAAATTAACATTATTTTAATTAGATATATCTAGCTTTACTATAATTTAAACATCAAAATTTTTGTTAACAGAAAACTTTAAATAATTATATAAATAATTTAATTATAAAAAAATTCTTAGAGATTAAGGTCACATGTTATTTTTTAACAATAATTTTTATTGCTACAATAGATTCATATATCGAGGTATTGAAATTATACACAGGTCAATATTTTCACAGGGCTAAAATGTTCACAAGTATAAAAGTTAATATGTATGAATTTAAGTGATTTGGACACACATAATGAAAACTGTTTTGGCTAAACTTTTAAGTTCATCTGCGTCCATATCCTCCACCACCTCTGCTTCCACCACCACGACCACTGCCACGTCTTCCACCATAAGGTCCTTGACTTCTTTGTGAATAATTTGAACTGCTTCTCATAGGTCCTCCACCATAACTGTCAGTGCCCCAACCACTACTGGAACTTCCATATCCTCCACTGCTAGATCTGTAGCCACTGTCACCAAAACTGTCTCCATATCCTCTAGTGCTATCGCCATAACTTCGACTACTGCCAAATCCTCCACCACTGCTTTCATAACCTCCACTCCCAAATCCACTACTTCTACTTCCATAGCTGTCTCCACCATAACCACCAGACCTTCCTCCCCAGTCACCTTCATAACTATTTCCGAAACCACTGCTTCCAAAACCTCCATTGCCACCACCATAGCCTCCACGATCAAATTCATCAGCAGTGCGCCATTCACCTCTTCCACTTGCTCCTCCGCTTCTGCCACCACGTCCTCCATAAGCACTCATTTCTTTCTTCATTTTCAGATTTCCCATTTCTTCTCGAGACAATGCTTTCTTCACTTCCAACCTTCTGCCTTTGTAATTGTGACGCTGAAGAACACATTTATCGACAGGATCGTAGTCATCGAATTCAACAAACGCAAAACCTCTCTTTTTTCCAGTTGCCTTATCAGTTACAACATTGACACTAACAATATTTCCAAATGATCCAAAATAGTCTCTCAGGTCTTCTTCACCTAAATCATCTCTCAGACCAGCTACATACAATTTGTTCACAGTTACCTGTGCTTCTGGTTTACCGGAATCTTCTCTAGGCACAGCACGTTTGGGTTCAACTTCACGACCATCAATTTTGTGTGGTCGAGCTCTTTGAGCATCATCAACCATATGAGCACGTTTAAAAGTTATGAAGCCGAATCCTCTAGATTTTCTAGTATGAGGATCACGCATGACGACACAGTCCACAATTTCGCCCCACTGTTCAAAATGCGATTTCAATGACTCCTCAGTAGACTTGTAATTTAATCCACCAATAAACAGCTTCCGGAATTGTTCTGGCTCACTTTTGTCAGACATTTTATGAAATTACAAAAATACACTAGTTCAAGAGGGATAATAATACAATAAATTGTTTAACAGATACAAATGTAACAACAATAATCTAAACACTTCGTAATCAACAACTTGAAAAATGGCGAGGTGCCGGTAAAGTTTCTGTTGCCACTTTAATAAAGTATAATTTAGAATCTATAAAAAGTGAAATAACATAGATAAAAGGTAATATTAATTTCAAAAGTAATGATAACAGTAAAAAGATAAATTATCTCTTAAAATTTTGATATAGATAATTAGAACATATTAAACCAGTCATGAAGCAGATGTAATTGAATATTTTTCCTTAACCAAGAGTGATCAGGTAAGGAAAATAATATTTTTCACATATTTTTTTTAAAAAAATTATGTATTGAAAAAGAATTTGTTTTGTTTGAGAATAAATTTACGTTAAAGTTATCAAAGTTTATCTTACAAGGAAATAATTGAGTCGAACCTCTGGCCAAAACAATGGCAAGCCGAAACTTAAATTAACCCTAGGTGGCGCGACCGAATCGTTTACCTACTATAGTAGTAAGAAATATATTGGTTCCCATTACAATAGTGGCTTCGTAATGAGAATCCTCTATCGAAGTGGATTTGATATTTCTTTGATTTGATATCACCCATAAAAAAGTATGAGAATAAAAATCGTTTAAAATTAACTAAATGAAACTGAAAGTAATCTTAAACAGTTGAATTTACATGATAACTTTGTAAAATTTTAATCTGTCATTGTGATTATAATAAAAAAATGATAGTGGAAATACAAAATCTGACATTTTATTATCATCATTATAAACATTATGCAGAATGGAGCCGATTTTACTGTCGTTTTTGTGAATAATGAACAGTTTATATCAGAAAACTCATTGCTACTATTTCCAATATTATTTAAATTGTTATATTTCATTTCTGATATTTTAGCTCAATTATTTATTAAAAATATTTCTAAATTTAACCGTGTAATATATAGTTTATTGAGCTGAAAGACATTTTGATTGATACGTTATTTTAATGCATTTTATCATTAATTGTAATTGTAGAAATTAAATAACCAAGAAATTGAATTTTAAATTACTTTAGAACAATTAATTTAAAACTTAATATTTTTTAAAAGGAAATCAAATCTTATTCTAACTATATTTTAATACATTTTTTTATATATAAATGTAGTTATAATATTAAAATTAATCTTGTTTGAATCAATAATACATATATGTTTAACCTTTCAGTTTAATTATTGTAGTGATTTTCATAGTAAATAATTTTAATATTAAATTTTTTTGTAATTCTAATTTTAAATTCGTTTATTTTTAGTTAAAGCTATTTATATACTTTGCTATGTAATTTTTTATTGTAATTAATTTTTTACGTCATTAAAAATTAAATATTCTTCAAAGTATATTCTTAATAACCAATAACTATGTTATGTCATTAAATAATTTCAAAATATAGTATCTCTTGAAGCTACTTGTAAGAACTATTTAAATATTAAATCTGGAAGAATTTTTTTTGAAAGAAGTCTAAAGACAATACAATCGACTACAGTAAGTTTTCAAATTTTTCATTGTTTTTCCTGGATAATATAATAAAATCTAAATTTACATTTCTTTAAAAAGAAAGCTACAACATAAAACTCAAATTGAACTAAATTTTTGTTTCATTTTATAATAATTACAATCCAAATATCCTACTTCACTGAGTCAGTTTTTAAGAATTATAGTAATTCATGAAAAATAAGGATTTTAGTTAAAAGAGATATAGGGTTCAATGTATCTAACAATGTCAAGTTATGAATGTTATGTCATGGAAATTCCCTTGATTATTGCATTGTGTATCAATTTCTGCTTAACAATGGGATGGATTCTGCTAAAAGAAAATAATTACCTGATTAAATAACAAAAAATACATAGCCATACCCAAAACGAAATAACTTAAAAATATAGTTAATTTAGTATGAAGTAAAATTAGCAGGATCAAATTCAATGCAAATATAAAAAAATACAAATATATTTTGTTACTAAAAATCAAATTAAACAGGAATATAAACATAATAGGAATAAAAACTATAATAAACATTTACTTAAATTAATCATGCAGATATTTGAATTTTTAATGGACAACTAAATGTTAATCCAGAAAAATGCAGACACACATATACATACTCAAATGCAATTCAATATTTGCATGCACACATAATTTTAATTCATAAAATAACTTATATACCAAAAGTCTGGATTAAGGTATGATAACGGTAGAGTTTTAAAGACACTGATAATGGTAAAAAAAAAAAATAGTTGTTTATGCTGTACTCAAGCAGCCTATGTTACTCAGAATTACTTCTAATCCTCATTGCTCAGAGGCTAAGTGGACCCCAAGTCGTATAAGAAATGATGAAACATTGAATCTCATTAAAAATAAAAAATAAAAAACTGAAAACTACTGCTATACCACTGAGCTTCTCACGACTGAACTGTATCGAAAAATGCAATTATGATACTTTTCGATACTTACTTAGTTTTATTTACTTTGACTGCATCAATTTTATTTAATCTGTCACATATAAAAGGCATCCTGGTTATTAAAAAAGAATGTTGATGATTTGATCAGACTACTAGAGGTAATTTCTTACTTTCTATGCGCACTCAAATATTTCATTTAGCGTAAAGATGTTTAATTCTTCGTTACTCAAAACTTGCATTGTAGCATTTTTTAATATATTTAATAAAGCAAGATTTATGAATGGTGTTAGAAGACCGCTATTATTTTTGGCCTCAATTAATAATGCATTTGTAGAGAATTGTGTATCCACCATTTCAATTAAAACATTTCTGCAAGATTCACAAGTTGTAAATTTTCCAGCCTTTCTTACAATATAACAAGAAAATAACCTACAACTATATCATTTGAATCAAATTAAATATAGTTGTGATCATTTAGGAGTGTAGCTGATGCCTTTAATAATTGTACACTATTTTCTCTTATAGCATCTATCATTTGTTTCGATTCTAATTTGTTAGTATTTTCAATGTTATCGAAATTAAATTTTAATAAAATCTTTATGAATTCTGATCTGTGTACATATGAATTTTCAGATGGCTTTATTAAAGAATTTTTTTAATAAGACGGAACATTTGCAGAAACATGATGAATTAGGATGATCATTACAACCGCAGGCATGTCTCATAATTCCAAAAAATTTCTGAAAATAAAATGAATAGATCAATAAACTAAAAAACACTTCTAGTTTTAAAAGCAATGAAAATAAGTATCAAACACCAAATCTCTAAGGAATCCTAATTTATTCTGACTGTCATTAAGTAATTAAACACCACTTATTAATTAAAAAAATTAAATTTCTAAAGTAGCCACTAAAGTTATTTTTAAACAATAGTAGGTTGAGCCTGTAATAAAATTAGACTTTGCTTCTTTAGATAGCTTTTCCCTTTCATCGAGATAGTTAATGAAAGATTTGATTTTCTACAAAATATCTTCAAGACATGAAATACTTAAATATTGGAAGACAATGAAATATAATAAGAAAATCTTTATAATAAAAAAAAAATAAACGATCAAATTAAGGACAACAAAACAAGTTAAAATGTACACATACTTAATGTTATAGATTTTTATAATTACATTATAGCAAGATGAACCTATTTTCAAAGCTGTTACAGGTGTCCTTGAATTCATGTTATCAATCAAATGATTAACAAGCTTCACAAATTGTGAACACAAAACCATAACACTTTTACAGATTATGATCACATGTTTTATGTACAATCAATGCAGCAGCAACTGAAACACTAAAAAAACAACAGTAATGAAAATTTGTTATAAAATAAAACTATCATTTTTATTTTATTTCCATCTTGTTTATGAAATTGAGGAAAATAATACTTGAAAAGCCATTCCGACAATCATTTTCTCATAAAACTTTGGTCGTACATGATTTTCTGTCAATTTTGGACATACTTTTAAATTGAAACTGTTAGATGAATTTGATTGAATAATAGCATCCCAAAATTTTAATTCAACTCTCCCATCAGGAGTCTGAAATATTTATAGTTTGATATTAAAATAATGTTCAAAGCAAAGAATTAATAGCTTCATTTTGATGTCAGTTTGAATAAGCATAGTATTAAGCATTAACACAGAAATATTAGTAACATAAATAGAAAAATCAATGTTTTATGAGAAATACGGTAGCCATAAAATATAATTTTATGATAAGGACTAATTGAAATGTTTTAAATGAATATTAAAAATTTAAATAAGATTGATACCAATATTTCTTTCTTTCTTGATTACTATTTCACATATTTATTCTATAACTTTTTTTATATAAACATAATTATAGGAAATAATTTTAAGTGAGTCAAAAGAAAATAAAATTGTAATAATGCTTTAAAAAGAAGCAAATAAGTTTCACAATAGGCCAGTGATTTCAGTTACTAGAGTTATCTTGTTCTTCACAATGGAATTCCTGAAAGTTTTCCTTAGATGTGGGAAATCTGAAACAAACCATAATCTTCGATTTGAATCATAAATATGACCACACCTTACATTTTCTAAGTCTATCTCAAATTTTTCCCACATTTTTCTGTTCCATAATGCTCCTTCGCTGACAACAAGATTAAAAAAAAATCCTGATTGCTATAACAAAACTAAGCTTTCAATAATAATTTGATGTAAAACTGTGCCTACAAATAAATTACAATTTTCAGTGAAAAGCAATACTTTTTTATACAATTTTCAGTGAAATGCAATACTTTTTTTACATGCAGAAAGCACACAAAATAAAAAAAACAAGTGGAAATATTAAATATACAATTAATAAAATGAATAAAGAAAAAACAGAAGATAAAAAATATTACCTTACTTAAAAGTAAAAATCACCTTTACTTAAAAAATTAGCAATTGTCTGCACCCATTTTCCTTTAAAAGGTTGAAACATGAGCACCAGGGCATGATCACCTTTTTCAGATGTATGTAAAGGGCATACATACAAAGGTTTACTTTGGTCTAGGTTTCCACAATACAATATGCAGAAATTAAGAAAAGAAATACAATTAATTATTTAAAATCGTTTTATTTTAATTAACCAGCAATTATTTTATTACAAAAAAGAACTAAACTTGATAATTGATTATATTTTGCCAACAAAATTTAATCGCAGATTGCATGCCAGATCGCAAAAAATGATACAAATACATAGGTTTTGTTTATTTTATAACATAAACTTACTTATTGAGATAAAAATTAGTTATTGAAAATAGAAGTAGATTATATACATTTTACACATTGTCTTAGCTGATAATACCTTTGTGCACTAAAAACACTTGGTACTTTTTCTCCTTTCTTCTATAAATATCCGATTTATAGCCGCTTTTACAGCCAAGACAAAAGCATGATTTAGGCATTTTACAATAATAAAAATAAATTAGAAAAAAAAATCAACATTAAAATTATATACAACACCATGTAAGCAAAATCGCTTATACGCACTTGAGATGCTATTTTCGCCATCTAATATAAAAAATGTTCATGAAAGTTTATCCAAGATGGCTCATCATTTTTCGAAACCACCAAGGGGGAAGTCGTTGGTCTATTATCTTGGTGGTTGCGAAACACAAACAAGGTAAAAATCCCAAACTCCCTTCAAGCTATCAACTCATATCTTTTGCCTACTATAGCTCAAATAGCAAAAAAATATATACTCGCAAATTTTCTTAAACTAGACGAAAAGAACAATATCACAATCTCTCAACAATAAGTTTATAACTATTTGTCACAGAATTTTTGCTGTCAATATGAATAATGACATCTCTCAAGATAA
>JAPDSC010104191.1:280151-291707 GCA_026290005.1 Latrodectus geometricus
AAAATTTAAAAATATAAAGTTTAAAATAGACTTGAATATTTTCATGCAATTCTCTAGAAATTACTTAATATTTAAAACTATGTTCTTCTTCTCAATTTATTCTTTTATCCATAATATTTTTGGAATTTCGTACATTTATCCAAAATAATCATGAATTTCGTAAGTTAAGCGCCTTTTTTACTAAACGTTTTTAATAGATACTTTCATATTGAAACTTAATTAAATAAGTGTGTTTTGATATCATCAATACATAAAATATAAATCGATTACCAAATCACATGATTTTAACAAGAAGGTTAGATTAATATATCTGATTAAGATATTCAGTCAAGTATATGTTTGAAAATTACATAAAATAGAATCTTTGAATGTTCTTCCATGGCATTCTAATAAAATGTGGTCTCAAAGAAGCAATTGATTTTGCTTACCTAGGTTAGGTTATGACGGACATTTTTTTAGCTCTATTCTAATATGCTTGTAGCTCACATTAAAGAGAACAATTGTAGATGATTTTTTTTTGTACAAATAAACACACATGCCACAGAAATTCGTTTATAGGGTAAGCAATCATTGACATTTCATTCATACAAGGAAAGGGCAAAGACAGGTGAGAGAGAAAGAGAAAATACATCCATGCCCTAACCGGGATTTTTGTTTACCTTGTAGACCACTCTTGATATTGTTGATAGACTTTTACTTCAGCCAAATCTCCAATTACAAACTGGTGAGCACCTGCATCAAAACTTTTAATGCAATTAATAGCAAAAGTTAACGTTAAGGCCAGAGAAGGAACATTTAGTGATTATTTTTCGGCCAAGCTGAAGTTCATGTTGGAATTGGAGTTTGATTAGCAACCAAAATGGGCATCAATTGATTTTTTTCTAAAAGAAAGCAACCACATAAGAAATCGGGATTAAGATGGGGTCATTTTTAAATATTTCTAACTCTAACGTCATATTAAAATATGATAATATTATTAAGAATTGATTTATTTTTTTTAATATATTTTTTAGCAAAAATTGAAACGTAGTTTTATACAAGACAGGAAATGAAGTGGCGAAAATAAGTAATTATGAAATGTAATCAATTATGTAACGTAATAAGAGATTATAAACATTAATGTTTGAATAAATACAAAGTATTATAGGATTTAAATTTAGAAAAGTTTATATGTAATATCAAATTATAATAATATTAATTATAATATTATTAAAGTATTCAGTTCTTAATTTTAAACAGAGAATAATGAAATTTGAAATATTATAAAATAATTTTAATGATATTATACAATTTGTAATTTGTACCTTTGAGACTAGTACAAGTGCATCAAGAGAATAAACATTGAAACTTAAAACAAAAATTTTATTACAGTTCAGGGAATGAAAACATTGACAGAGTTAAATTATTTCAGTTCTCTTAATTTTTCGTATCATTAATAAAATACTGTAAAATTTAAAAATTAAAGATGCATGCTTTGAAAGCTTGGAATGAAATTTAGTCATATAATGAATTAAAATATACAAATAGATTAAGATTTTTGACAAATAGGCAATTAGTGTACTTAATTTATGTGTATATTTTTATTTTACAAACTCAAAAAATATTTCAAGTGTTTCTATATACTTTAAGGATTCCCTTATATACATACTTATATACATAGAAGAAAATTATTTTAGCTTTTTATAAAACAACAAACATTTCTACAAAACTTTTCAATGAATATATTAAACATTGCTTATTTTTTATAATGTAACATTTAGGGATCCTATTAATTGGCCTTATATTTTCATAATGTACACCTCCAACAAATCCCCATGCCATTCTCGGTATGTCGTCAATATTTTATTGATGCCACCATCTATTATTTTTTATAAGAATTATTGTTGTGATAGAGAAAGAAAATTGGCAACAATACTTTAACATCCGTCATCACTACGAAAGTAAATGATTTTGAATGTTCATATGTTGACTTTTGAAATTATTTTTTAGAAATATGAATTCTGTTTTATCCAGAGCAAACGCAATCTTTGCGTTTTCATTAAGTATTTTGGCCGGTTTAACATTTTTGTGCTTCCTGTCCACTGCATTTCATGAATATAGCGGTAAAGTTACTGTATCTACGGCTAAAACTGTCGTGAAAAATGTTCCCGATTTCAGTGCTTCCAGATACAAAAATGATCTGGGATTTGTTACTTTCGATTTAAAAGCGGACTTGAACCATCTATTTAACTGGAATGTTAAGCAATTATTTCTATACTTGACGGCGGAATACATGACCGAAAACAATGTTGTCAATCAAGTAGTTCTGTGGGATAAAATAATTAGACGTGGTGAAGATGCTACTTTAGATTATAAGAAAATGAATACGAAGTATTATTTTTGGGATGATGGTAATGGTTTGCGTGGTAACAAAAATGTTACCCTGCATTTATCATGGAACGTTATTCCAAATGCTGGAAGTTTACCAAACATCAATGGTGATGGTATGCATACCTTCCAGTTCCCTGATGAATATACAACTTCTAGGTTATAAAACTACAATGTCAAGTCATCTGTTTCTTACAGTCAATTTGAACTGCCATTTTTTTGTATTTGAAATTGGATTTGAAGTGTAAAATATTCGCTCGATATTATTTATTAATTTATCTCTTGTATAAAATTTTTTAACTATCTTGTATTACTATATCTACTGATTATCAGATTTTGATTTATTGTTAAATCAGTTTTAAATGTGAATTTTTTCTTATGCATTTGTTTAAAGTGAATACATCAGTATTCAGTTTTTGATATATTTATTAAAACGATTACAGATGGATACATTTTGTCTTATCAGTGGCCGATTGTGAATATCTAGATTAAATTCGAAATGCTCCATATGTTTAGTTATATTTAAGTTTTGTTTTCATAATGATAAAAAAGCTGATATTGACATGAAAACATTATTTCTTTATTAATTTTAATGAGTATGTTGTTAGTTTTATGTTTATTATATCATTTAAATAATATTTAAAATACTTAAAATTTTCATTGTTTCACTGAGAATATAATTCTTAAATACTTAGTTTCTATAACTGTAAAGTTAATTATTAAGTCACAATTTTACACTGAATTTGATTTGGGTATTTAAAATAAGTAAAATTTTGACATTCAATAAATCATGCCATTCTTTTCTTGTAATATTGTGTTTTTATTTATACCATAAATTTTGTAGTAAGCTTCACTTTGATATAAAATCATACATAAATCAAGTACGTATTTATTATTAAGCATTTACACAAGACCTTAACATGCAATTGCAAAATATGTAGGTTTTCTATTTAAACACTTGATACTTGTATGTTATTTTATTTAGTCATTTGGTACACAATTGTTTAAAAATGCTTCTATTTGGAGCATATTTAATTATTAATCCATGCCAAGTCTACAAATTTTGTACTAAAAACTTATGTTTTTTGATTTTACAGTCTTAAATATTAAAGAAATAAAAAAAAAATTAGTATGACATCTTGTGAAAGTGCCTAATGGTAGGCATCAAGGTTAGCTAAAGCAGTAAATTTAATACTCTTCTGTTAATGATACATAATTTACTAATTTTTCATTTCATATTTATATTTTGTAAATCTTGCAATAGTTATGTCTTATGATTTACATAATTTATTTCATGAACTCTAAAATTCTAACAGAATGTATACAAAACATCCATACTGCAAGTTTATCTGAGCAAATGAAATTTTAGGATCAAGTTTTCGTAAAAATTTCATTTCATTTAAGAATTTGTTATGTTTTTCTTTGATCTCATGGCTCTTGTATTCGAACATTTTTTTTACACCAGAAATTTTCTAAAATATGTAGATCATATTAATTTTCAAAAAGAAAAAAAAATTCAAACAATTGTAAGATACTTTCAGTTTGGTATAATGCAAACAAGTTGATTTTTCTCATAACATTTTATTTTGTATCAAATCGTATAAACCTCTTTAAAAATTCGACTCCATTGATTGGTCTGACTTTTGGTTTGACAGTGGGTTTGCATCGTAGCTTGGGAATGAATAAAACAGTATTTAGAACATTAGATTTTGCCATTTAAAAATATTATGGATTTTAGTATTATATTATTTATTAATCTATATATTCTAATTTTATACTATTCACTGTGTGTGATCTTTATATAATTCTCTCACTTCTGTGAAGTGATGGTTTTTGTTATTTATTACATATTATCTTCCATACTGTTTTGTTCCTTTCCAACAATTATTTCATTGCTTTGTCACTGAATTCTAACTATGTTTACTGTGTGACCTAGTTAGAATTCACTTATTTTTTGTGTTTGTAAGTTGATGCTTATTTAAAAAACGTATCAATTTGTTGCTGAAATCTTTAGGAAAGTTCTATAAAATTTTTTCTTCTTGTAGATATTTTGTTTAATTTTTTTCGTAGAATTATTGAAATTTAATTTTTTTTCATTCATATTTAAAGTTTTTACCTACACAAAGTGATACAATTTCGTTATATCTCAGTATAACAGTCATAACGGAGGGAAAAAAATAGCAATTATTGTCGTAAATGTTAGAATCGTGTATGACTTAAAAAAGTTTACATTTTTAGAAACTATTATAAAAAATTACAAACACTTTATTTACACTTTATAAGCTAAATAATTTTCATTTTTTAATAAAAATGCCAAAATTAATTTCTGGCAGGAAATTGATAAATCGATTTGATGATTGGTTACATGGGTATAATGGAATGATACTCACAAAACACTTGTTGCAGTACTATTTTCTGCTGATTAAATAGAGCGCATGTGAAACCAGCACTGTTAGTTTCTTTTGTCAACTTTCACATTTATGTCTTAAATAAATATGAAATATAAACTATTTTAATGAAAGCAAATGCAGTTTACTAAAGCTGTGTTGGTTGATTTCAAAGGAGTAGAAAAAATTGCACAGAATTCAGTCAATTCACTCTCATCGGAAATGCATTCTTATCACCAGTTTGTTCACCACTTTTCAAAAATCGAAACTAACTTTTCTACATGCATACATACATTGAATGCTTTGTAGAATTATTCTCTCTCTCAACATTTACCCACATAAGTTATTCCCCTTATCATTTATCAGCTGATTGATAAAAAAAATTAAAAAAAAATTCCAAACATGATTTTTAAGAGCCTACCCATATTTATTTAAACTTTCTCTTTTAAAAAATAAATTCTTCATTTTATTTTTAGAATGTACCTGAAAGTATGAAAGTGTATTAAGAATTTTAGATGAACATCATATATTGGAATCGATAGATTTCAGCAGCATTTCATTTCAAGAAATTTAAATATTGAATTGCGTTGTTTTATTTATATTTATGGAATCTGGAATAGACATATATTTCAAATTTACACAAAATCGATCTAAACAGTAAAAATTCCACTTTCATTGCATTTACAAATGCATATTGGCAAAATTTGATTAAGTGAAATTTCTCATGAAATATAAATAAGTGAACACCAAAGAAATAATAAAAAATGTAAGTTTACAAACTATATTAATTAGGTCCTTAAATTGTTTCTTTCTTTTTAATGGTAGTGTGTGGCTGGTATCACAAATATGAATCTGTTTTTGTTAATTTTGCCATAAAATTTTTTGAATAATTTAAGATATTCTTTCTGTCTTTTAACAGCATCATATTTGATTGTTCATTTTAAGTAATAAAATTTTTACAATTATAATGTCACGCAAATTGATTATTTACATTTCTGTGGGATTATTTTTGAGTTATTTTATCACCAGAAAATATCTTGGATTTTTTTTTTTGAAAAAATTATCAAATTTTTTCTTAACTTATTATTGCTGCTTTTTTAAAAATATGAATGTAAAAAATCAATTTTGAATAATTATGAAATTAATCATAAAAATATTTTGAATGAGCAATTCAGTAATTATAAACTTGTTTAGTTTGTGTGTGACAAAATTTTTAGAGATATTGGGTCAGTATTGATTTTTATTCGTTGATCTTGAAACAAGTTAATTTTTGATTTTATTCTTCCTATTCTGAATCAAATAAATTGTGATGTTATAATAATTCTAAATAAAAATATATAGTATATATTAATTTGAATTCTTTGATTGTAGAAATGATGTGATACAATTTTATGCATTTTTAAACTAACTTTGCAGCTGAATGGTTAATATGTTAAATTTTTTACACACTTTGAATGTGTAAATTTTAGTGTCATCACAAATTTAAGTTTCAAATTTTTGCAATTCACACTTGTGGAATTTTTCATTGTAATAATTGTGATACAAAATAAAGTAGGAAAAAGTTCAGTTTAGAATATTATAAGTATTCAGCATTGATATTTGCAGCTGAAGATTTTACAAAACAATTAGTTTTTATTTTGTTACAATGTTTCTTTTCTATTTGCATAGTTTTCGAATTCTATTCCATATTTAGCATTAATTTAGTGCTTATTTATAAGAGTTAAGGATTATAATTTTTACAGTTGCTTTTATTACTATTAACAATATTTTTTTTTTATGAAAACACATGTTTTTTATTTTATGCCTCATCATCTGGGAAAAGGTGTTAAAGAAATGGATTTTCAGAAATGTACTATTTCTGAATTATATACACTTATATTTTAAATAATTCATAGACATATACTCACTCATATGTGTGTGTGTGTGGTCTTTTTTAAAGTATTGTAATTAACAAATGTTTTATTAGTAATTAAATAATATTAGTAATAATTGACAATTATTAACATTTGTCAATTATTACTAATTTTTCCATTTATACGAAATATTAAATCGATATCATATGTAGTGGTAATTTTATGTTTAGAGAGATTTTAAAAAAATTTATGAAAGATTTTAAAAAAATTTATGAAAGATTTTGACTTTTCTTGGATCTATTTAATTTGTGAAAATATTTTGTAATTTTAGTTTGAGTTAATGTCAATTTCTTTTCACGAGTCCATATGATTTTTCTATCCTTATAGCTTAAGCTGAGTCTTGTCTGGATTTTAGTGGTAATAATTGTATTTATTACTTTTTTTATTGAAATTCGTTTGAAGAATTTTTTTTTATCTTAGGCTTCAATATAACCATCTCCTCGACTCATATTTTTTTTTAACTATAGTCAATTTAATTTAAATATATAAAATGATCGTCAATTTTGTTGAAGTTCATTGTATTGGAATTTTCAATCATAAAAATTTTACTTAATGAGTTAAATATTAAAATGTTTAAATCATGTTTTGTAAAATTATGGAAATTCAAATGCTTACATTTTTAAATTTTGCCTCACCTTGGAATGATTAACAAAATTACTTATATTTATATGAAATCTCAATTTATGCTGCTAGCAAAAATTAAATTTTATATTTTTTAAAAAAGATAATATGTAAGCAGTAAAATAAATTTTTTTTTTTTTTAACTTGAAAGGAAGAAGTAAGTGCAAATATAAAGAATGTGTCCCATTTGTGTTTTAAAAATGTTTCTAGCTAATGACAATTTTTTTTTATTATCTAAAACAATTTCGTTTGTTCGGAATTTATTTTATTTTAAAAATGAAATGTGTAGGTATTAATGAAAATTCACTGTAATTCTCAAAAATGATTGTTACATAAAGTTCTCTATTATATCAAATACTCTTTCAGTGTGATTAATCTGATTTGTTATTAAATTTATAAAAATTAACTTCCTCATTATACTTTTAGAAATATAATTTCAAATGAAGTTAAAGAGCAATAGATTTTAATTATAAATATTTTATTCAGATCCCATATTTTATACATTAGAAAAGATTTTTATGTTTCATTAATTTTATTTAGAGTATACATATGTTTAAATAAAAAATATAAAGTGTAAATTTTATGTATCATAATTTTTAATTTTTTCCTAATTTGCATCTTGAGAAAGGTTCAAATTAATTTTCTTAAATCTCTGAAATTCCTCAAATAATTTACACTAAAATCAGGGAGAGAAAAATATAGTTAAGAAATTAAATTGTGTGAATCAATTTCTATGTCATATGTATTTGTGAAATTAAGAAACTCATCAATGTATAATGTATAACAATATTTTAGGTAGACAAAGATAAGTTATATTGTTAAAAATATATAAAGTGAATAAAATTTTTATTTTGAAAAAAAAAAATATTTAAGACTATAATGTAAAGTGTAATTAAAGTAAATAGTGTAAAGTGGATCACATATTCTGTGTTAATACATCACAATTAATTATTTTTTAAAGTAGCCGTTAACTGAAGTTTATCTTGTTTTAACGTTAACGAAATTTTGCTTTTGAAGTTATATTTAGAAAAATAAAAAAATACATTCGAAAATATTGAAATGATTATGCTGTTCTTGTAAGATCGTTTTTTGTTATTTCAAATTCATTTCGAGACTTTACCAAATCATTGTAATTAAGAAAAATATCAATTAATTGAATTAAATAGAAATGCACTTTAATCTGTAAATAATTTAAAAATACGAAAAATGAAGCCAAAGAAAGAATATCATGAATTATTTTTTTTTATTCAAAATATTTCCTAAAGAAATATACAGAGGGCAGCACTATAACCTCATTTCTTTCTTATTGAATATTAAGATTTCCTTAACATAGATTATTTTTTATTTCAATGCTATATTCTTCTAATGAAGATATGATTGATTTAATGTTTCGATCTAAACTGTTGAATATAAGTTCTTGACATTGATTATGATCGTAAACTCGACTTTACATTAGCTCTTAAAAGTTTTGTTAAATATTAAAGCTTTTTTAAAAAAAATTGAAAACACAAATCAAGGAACATTAATTTTTTTCAGGAGTAATATTTTATTATTAAAAATCACTATTAATTGATTTTGAAAAGTAAATCGTTAATAATTTTTATTTAATTTTATGTTTGTGTTTGAAGGTAATTTTAGAAAATTGAATGGTAACTTTAAAATAGTATTAAGAATTATAAGTCATTGTTATAATATTCTTGGTAGCTTTTTAAGTTTCTTAAATGAGAAAACTATTGGATTAAAAAGCTAATTTTTCTTTTTGATATTAATTGTAACTTTATTTGAAATTGCTTTCAAAAGTACTGTAAATAAGCTCAAAATATTTTTTATACTAAAATAGTTTATGAAGTTTTAGTATTTTTTTATTATCTTCAAGAGTAATTCCTTTATAATTTTATTTAATAATTTTCCATAAAAAAAATTCTGGAATGCAATGAATTTTGTCATATCGGAAACATGAGAAAATGAACACGAAATTATCATATTAAATTTAATCATTTTTGAGAAAAAGAAAAATCAAATTTAACGATGACACAGGTAAAATTGATTAAAACCAAGAACATTATCTAATCAAAAATCAGTCTATTTCCATTAATGTCAAATGCTCAAATAAGTTTTTGAAAATTCTGGCCAATTTGAAACAGATTTTTTTTTTAACGTGTGTGTGTGTGTTATTATGTTTAAATTCCATATAAAATGCCTATAATGTTACATTAGGCATTAGATTATTGACATAATTTTTAGAAAATATCTTCTTTCTCGTTTTATTTTTTCTTTCCACTCGATTAATTTATTGATATGAAAAATAGTAGTTTTTTAAAAGGATATTAGATGATCTTTGCAATAAAGGTAGTTGGTACCTAATTGACATAAACGAAATTTTATTATTGAATATTATCTTCTTTTCCATAAAACGTAAGTGGTTTAAAAAAAAATATTCATGAACAAATGTTAGAATTTTGGCGAGATTTGGTTCGAGACAAAATTGGTAAATTAGAAATTGTAAAAATCGCCATGTTTTTATTTAATCCTAATTAATTAATATTTTATGCTACTTCAAAAGATTTAAATATTGTTTATTTTAATATGTAAGTAAATAAATTACAGAAAATATAGATAAAAATGAAAAACTTTTAAATAAAAGAAAGTAATACAAAATCAAATTTGGAAGGTTGAGCGAAAACGAGAAAAATATATTCTCACGAATTTCAAATAGTAAATTAAAATTTCTTATTGATTGAATAAAAATATATTTTTATAATTATAGTATCCAAATTGAACTTATTAAAATTAGAAAATATCAAATATTCGAAAAATATTAAATAATACTGCAGAAAAATAGATATAAAATGAAAATAATGACAAAACAGGGCAACTTGAAGAAAGAATATAGTTGCCAGAAAAAAAAAACTTGTTTGGATTTATCTGAAAAATTTAAATAAAAATGAGTTTTAATTATAAAATAAAATTTGCGAAAATACTTTGCGTTGAAGAAAGCATAGATTGTCAACATATAAATAGAAATTCCTCTGGCTTCGATCATTGTCCAAATGAAAAAGAAAAATTGGAAAAAAAATTTAAACCAAAAACAAAGATCAAAAAGAATATATTCTATATCAAATCTATAAAGAATATATAGAATATATCAAAAAGAATATATTTTCTTTATTTCTAATGGCAGGTTAAAAGACAACTGTAGTCAGAATAAAAAACACTAATATTAGAACAAAGATCATAACGTGGTTTCAGATAACTAAACTGAAACCACAGTAAATCTATAAATCCTTCATCTTGTGCTGAGCCGTCTAATATCTAACCCACAAGTGTCCCGAGTTCAGTGCAGGGCGATGACTCATATGGTTCACATCCATTTCCTCCAGTATGTTGCACAATTTGAAAATATATCAAAGAAACTAGAAATTTGTATCCGAAAATTGTAATTTTTTTAAATGTTCAATTTCAAAACAGTTCCTTTCAAAAGAACTCATGCAATTGTTTGGCATTTAGACAAATCGATATCATTAAAAGATGAACACATTTTTAAAAAGAAGTAACATTCAGTAAAATTGCTTTTGTTTAAATTTATTTAAAAAATGAAACATTAGATTTTTTAAAAAGAATTTTATGTCTATTTGAAAATTGTAACTTTAAAAATCAAAATAATTTTCAAAATTTCAAACGTTTTTAATATTTTGTTTGTTGTTGTTGTCGTGTTGCCAGCCAGTCTGGCAATATGGGGTGCGCTGCTCCACTTTACCAACAGAACCATATTTGGTGTGGAGTCCGACTTCCTCAGTACACACATGCCATAGGTACCCGTTTATAGGGTAGGCAACCACTCACACACAAAGAAGGACAAAGAGAGAGAGAGAAAGTACATCCATGCCCGAGCCAGGATTCGAACCCAGGTCCCACCCATCTGTAGTCAGGTCATTAAGACACTAGTCAGACACTAGCCTAATATCCTTGGATGTACAGGGTGCTTTCGACAGCGTGTGGAGACCTGGGGTTCTCTATCTCCTGAGTGAAGCACGTTGCCATGAAAACATCTTCCAGTTGGTGAAGTCCTACTTTGAAAGACGAAAATTGTTATTCGATTGCTCGGTTAGAACAATGGAATTTGAATCCAACAGAGGGGTACCGCAAGGGTCGTGTAGTGGCCCACTGTTCTGGAACTTGGTGGCAGACAGCGCTTTGAGACTGGACATGCCGAATGACGCTAGGCTGATTGCCTTTGCGGACGACATGCTCCTAATAGCTGCCGGGGA
>JAPDSC010104191.1:296707-310087 GCA_026290005.1 Latrodectus geometricus
AAATGAAACTTTTAACTGTACAAGCCATTATTATTATTATCATTTCTGATATTGCATTCGAATGTATAAATAGGCGTATATTTTAAGCATTAAATTAAATTTTGAAGTAATAGTAGTCTTTTCCATGTTTTAAAAATCTTATATTATCTATCCTTATATTAATCCATCCTTATATTAAAAATAGATTTTTTATTATCTGTATGTTACAATTTTCCCTTCAAAATTAACTTTTTATTTATTTCATTGAAAATTTGTAATTATTTAAATTTTAAACTATTTCTAAAACTAAGCTATTTTAATTTTTTTACTCCCTAATGATTGTATAATAAGTTCTTATTTATCATTTGAAATGATTTAACCTTTTGAATAAAACTCATGAGTAAATTATTTTTTATTTGTTAACCTCACATACACATTAAATTATTTTAATGAGACATAATGTCCGTAGTCATTGTGACCACGTCTCTGTCAAACTGTGAAGTCGTATTTTAGCTTTCCTTCTGAATAAGCGAAAAAGCCGGTTCACGCTCCGAGTTGTAACAGATATCCAGGTGAATTATGGGTCGTTCTGTGGCAGGTCAAGTGGCAGATCTGGGTCGCATTGGAATAAAAAGGAAAGTTGCTTGCCCTCCTTGTGCGACGGGCTCCACCCTGCATATCAACGACATCCCATGAAAGTTTCGAGCAACGTAACCTTTCCAGTCAGTCTGAACTAAAAGGTGAATGTCTTGATGGACAAGTTATAGTTATACAAGAAAATTAAAGTGACATGCAATGCTACTTAAGGTGCTCAAATAACAAAAGATAGAAACATTGTATCATGTTTTTTGTCAATCAACTAACGGAACTAAAATAGAAAAGTTGTTAATTGCACAGAAACAATCTACATTTACTTTGTAATAACAATTTCGTTTTAGGAAATTTTTGAAACACATTCTATAGTTAATGAAAAGGAATTTTGAAACTTAGATATCTGTTCAAACTTAAACTTTATTTTAATTTATTAATTTATCTACAGACAAAACAAAACATTATACCTTTCATGGATAATTAACCTACGGTACAAGTGACACAATGTGTCACTTTGGAGTTTTGACAATGACAGGCATACTCGTTGGAAAATTAAAAATAATAATCTGTATTTTTTTTATGATACAAGAAATTTATTTGTTCTAACTATCCAAATTGTAATGAATTCTAGGAATATGTTTAATCTTTTAGATATGTAAGCCATCTCTTTCAGGTTTACACGATTTGCCTTTCAGATTATTGTTGGTTTGAATGATCATGTGTGCTTCTCAAGAAATGTTTTCCGTAATGAAATAAAAATATACTCCAAGATTTACATATACAATTAAAATATCTAAATTTGTTAGCATTTTCAAGAATTATTCCTAATATAAATAACTGAGGAAAAAACCTCATTAATTAAGAACAGACTGTTTAGTAATTATTTAGAATGTTTTATGTTATTTATATTTTATACATGACCTAACTGATAGAAAGTTTAAAAATATAAATTAACAATAAAACTTAAGATTATACTTTTTTTTAGTTTGTTTATTTTTCGATCTCTACTTATCAGACTTACGAGAAGAAATTTACAATTTGCATAAAAATCCTTGAATCAACTTATAAATAATATTTTTTATAATATATTTTTAGTACTTTAAAAACGTTAGAAGTGGCATAAACACAAAATTTTTTTTAAGTCTAGGCACTTTTGCCCTATAAGGTTAGTAACCTCTTGCCTAGAAGATTACCAATAAAACTGTTAAAATTATGTGATGAATTGAGAATTTGTCTGATATATTTTCAATGCCATTTTCTTTCGATTGACAATTCCTTCACACACATTCGTGATCATATTAGTATGCAAAAATGAATCTCGTAGATCACTCTATGTCCTCCCACTTCCTATATCTTTTATTTATTATTTTTTTACAGCTATAAGTTATTGTTTTTGATGAAATTTGAATGTAGTTTCATAATTTGATGTACCACAGTAATATTTTGATTAAAAAGAATATGAAAATATTATAACTACTATAAATTTCATAATTATGTTTCAGTGCCTTTCAAAATATTCATTGAATCTTTAAAATCATAGACTGTCAAACGTTTTGTAAACAAATACATTAAGGATTCCCTTTCCAGAAGGATCAACAAATATAAAATCTACTACATTAATTATGTTTAATTTATGTAATTTTTGTTTTAGAATTCCATTTATATTAGAAATTAACGCATTTCATTTTTTATTCTGTGCTTGATTGTCGCTTTAAGCTGCGTATTAGATCAACGGGACCAGAAGTTTTTAATGGATTTCTAACCATTACTAGTACGCACAGCCATAGTGGATATCTATTCCAAGCACGGTCTGCACAGTACTAACCATTCTATTGATAACGGGGCAGCAATTCTGCACTCATTTTTACTATTAAATTAATTCATTATAAAAATACGCGTACTATTTACATTAAATGTTTCTCTAGATTGTGAAGATTATTGATTGAAAACTCAACTATGTGTCCAATTTTTATTTATAGAAAAAATTGTGGATGCATTTTCTGCAATAATTAAAATTAAAATTTTAAGAATACGTGGATAAAGTGATATTATATATCTCGCTTTTGAATCACAATCACAAATGAAAGTGTCATTTGAAAAATATCATGATTAATTAATGAATATCTGCTATTTGTGTCTATATTAATTTTTTATTTTTATTTATTAAAGTAAGACTAAAAGTTTTGATCATTGAAAATGTTTTATTTTTTGTTTCCAAGATTTCACGAACAAAACTCAGATTTCAAAAAAAATTTTTCTCGATAAAAATATTATCATATAATTTTTACCAGATAGTTAATTTAACTCTCAAAGGAAACAATGTTTTATCTATAAAGAATTTTTCTTTCATGATTTTTCTATTTCTATAAAATTATGTTTAATTTTCTTTTAAAAAATTGAAATTTTTTTCCAAAGAATGTTATTTTTGCTTCTGAACATGTTTATGAACATGATTTTGAGTTATTTTAAAGCTAAATTAATAAAATTTTTGTTTGAAAATAACTCAAAAACATGTTGTTTTCTTCATATTTGTGTAATAAAATTATTCATATTTCAACTCATTATAGTTAACAAATTCTAGAGTTTAAAATATAAATGATCTTTCTGTGTGTGTGTGAAACTCGTTCAGAGCAAAAAAGCCCATCATAAACTAGTTAAGAGCAAAGGCTAAGTCACTATTTGATGATCTGTGGCAGTCTAATAAAAAATTAGGAATATTACTGTCATAAAATTGCTCTTTAAATAAGGTTATTCAAAGATTTACTGTTATTAGCTGAAATGGATCTTACATTTTAATCAACATTATTTAGCACAAATAGATTTATAGTCCTACAGTGAGGAAAGCTTAATTAATTATTTTTGTCAGTATAGTTTCAGAAATTCACTTCTTTTTGCTTATTGATGAGTTCATGCTTTTTTTTTAAATGGTATAATGTTATTAGGTTTAGCAGATTTTAAGTTTAGAAGAGAATAGACTTTGATTTTTATGCCAGCTCTTCGATTTTCAGTTCTATCTTCCAGTTACTGGGTAAGCGACAACATTAAATTGTGTATTGAACTTTGGTTGACGAGTAGAAAAAATATTTTTTTTTTTTTAAGTCAAAGAGTCGCTTTTAAAAAATTTCAGCTATTTCCAAAATCTTGGATTTCCTCTGTTTTCAGCATCTTAAGTCTTTGAAACTAGTCGATGAGAATTTAATTTGCTTTTATCTGTTATGATGACCCTTCCTACACATACACAACACCATCTAGGGGTGGCCCATCGTGTTGAGGACTTTAGAGTCCTATTTAGTTTATCTGATGATAATAACTTAGTAGTTAAATTCAGATATATATTTCAGGTAAAATAATTAATAGATTAGCAAATAAATTGAGTGAAAGTTTTAATTTAGAAAAGAAAGATATAAATTCTCCACACTTATTTCATTCAGATACTGTAAAGAATTTTTGTGTCAAAATGGATTCTAGAACTAGTTATAAAAATTGTTTTATCAATTTAAATATTACTGCTAGTTTATCTTCTACATAAAAAAATAACATTTGTTAGTTTACTAACTAAGCACATCAAGGAGGGTGAGGGGAACTTTTTTTTTTTTACTCTTGATGACGAAACTACTATTTGTCAATAAACAAAAACTTTAAATAATTGATTTTTTCCGTTTTCAGTTTTATTTATTAATAAGTAATAGTTTTTATTTGTGAATAAAATTGTATTTTTGTAAAAATTAAAATCTTTTGTATTAATCTTTTTACCCATATTATTTACAATCAAAAACTCTTAATTAGTTAAATTCAAAATAACAAATCGATGTTCGTTGATGATAATGTTATTTGAAGTTTACTTCGGATCTGCCAATCTCCAAGGTATATGATAATATTCAGGAACAATTGTTTATATTGACGATATCACATAAATTATTGGTCATCAGTATCTGATAAATTATGATTTTGATATAACAATATTTTTTACATACTTATAACATTGCAAATCTGATGATGTTAAAACAAGAGGAGACTGAAATTTTATTTTTGTAAGCACTTTTTCATACTTATAATGAATTATTTCTCGGCGTTTAATATGGTTGGGTCATATTGAAAAAATAGATTAAAATGATGTTTTGAGAAGAAATATAAACTGGAAACCGTTGAACCAATCACCCAGAAGAAGAATATCCCCTCAAAAAACAGGGTTAATTGATAAAATCAAGTATTTAACAGTCATGAAAATAAATAACTGGTAATCTGAGGCCAAGAACACACAAGAAATTGATCAACATTATATAACAAATCAAGGCCAAATCCAGACAGTAGCGTTATGAAAGAAGAAAACGGTATACATTCAAAGGCATATTTCATTTTATTATTATACATACATTTTATATTATTATTTTATATCATGTAAATATACAATGATGCTATAGGCAAATATTTTATATTTTTATTACATAAAACTATTCTAAACTATGCAATATTTGAAATAAATTGCTTTATTAAATACTTAAATATAAATAGACTATAACAGTTGAAATGAATTAATATAACGGGAATTTTAAAAATTCTAAAATAAAAATTAACTTTATATGAAAAAAAGAAAAAAGAATGAATAAAGTATCAAAGACAAAACGAAAGAAATAATTAATTAAAATTTTAAGATGTATTATTTTTAAATATTCTATATAATTCTAGCATTAAAATTATTATAATCATAACTTGCATGGGGAATTTTATATAAAAAGATATTTTGATTTCAATTTTGCACATTTAGTGATAATATTTCTTTTTTAAAATTTATAGGAAAAATAGAACACATAGCATGAGTAAGATTACATAATTTTTATTTATTAACTTCGGATAATTATAATTTTAATATGAATCAAAATCGTTTGTGACACATTTTTTTTTAAATCGAAAAAACAAAACAAAAACATAATTTTTTTAATCATTATGTTATCAAGAGGTATTTATTTCATATTATTTTTTTCTCCCCCTTAAACTCGATTGCCGTGGCCTTAAAAACGAATAAAATGCAACAGACAGCGTGACGGCCTGCAGCGCCCTCTGCTCGGCTAATGGCAAGAGAAGTTAACTTTTACATAGAACGGATTTTTCCTTGTTCCAATTGAAGTGTAATATACCTGAAATCATGATTAGAATAACTGGCGGAGTTATCTTCATCCTTTTCGCTTGGTCAGTGCAAGGTGAGCATTTACTTTCCTGATTTCCTTTATATATAAAAAAAATATTGTATAAATAAAAAATATATAGAATATTTCATTATTAAATCAGTAATTTTTTTATTTGTATTATAAATTATTTGATTTATTAGCTTGAATTATCCTTAGTGGTGTTATAATTTTATTTTTACTATTCATTTTTAATATAATTATGAAATAATTTTAAAATCATTTTACATTAAATTAAAATTATTTAATAAATTGGTAGATAATTATACATTTATTTTTCTGATATTTTATTGAAAATTATAATTAAATGATTTCAATTACAGTAATTTTTAATTTAAGCCATTGTTATTGTGCTTTACATTATTAAAACAATTTTTTTTATGCTCCTTACAAATTATTTTACTTCTTAGTATGATTTTTACAACGTAACATTAATTTTATTCATCTTTCATTAAAACAAAAATGTTTGTTTATAACATTGAAGTTAAATGATATAAAATAAACAGAGACATAATATAAGAATAAAACTTTTTTTTAAATGGAAAAAGAAAAGAATCTCAAATGTGACCAATATTTCAATTATATTTTTAAAAGCAAAATTTATTCATATATTGTAAATTTTTCTTTTTTCTTTCATATATTAAGAATAAAAAAATATTGGAAATAAAAATTGTAATTATTTATTTTTATTTGCGAGAACAATCAAAAACATGAAAACTTTGTAATATTTATTTATATTTATCATTATTTGGAATTTTTTTATAGTGACAAATAATAAAAAATAAATAAAGTGATGTGAAATATTTTCTTTGTGTACTGAAGTCTAGTTTAAAAACCTTTTAAAAGTTTGATTGTATTTGTATGGCAGTGGATCTTAAAGTACGTTATGAATATTGGTATCATACCTGAAAGTACACTGACTAATAAAAGAAAATTCAAAACTTAATAAAAATAACTTTTTCCCTTATGCTGTGTTAGAATTTCAAATATTTGACATCTGTAAAAAATGTTTTTAGAATGCATTATTATCTCAGAGATAAATTTGGATCGGCGAAGATGAATTTTTATTTAAATTAATACAATGCTTCAAAATTAATATAACTTACTTTTTAAAAATGATTTCTGATGGATGATATCAGATTATTTGTCTTTTTAGCATTCAGAAACTTAGATGAGGAATGAACTCTCTCACATAAATTAATTTATCTCTCATAATTAATTTATCTCACATAAATTAATCATGCGTTATCTCTGGCGAAAATAATACAGTGCCGCGATATAGTGTCTCCACTGTACATTAGAGTGATAAAGATATAGTTTTTAATTGTTTTCTTTATTTTATTGTAAAATAAATGTTATGGAAATGAAAACTTTTTGTAAATTTTATTATAAACCATCTTTCAGCTAATTTCAGAAATTACTTCCTAGAATATCAACACAAGGAAACAATGAAAATCGATGCATAATCAAAGAAACTTTAAATCCAACGTTTTTGAGTCCAAATCTAATTTTAAAAATTATAAATTATGAAATACATATAGAAAGATCAATGAGTGCTTTGAATTTAAATGACAGAAAAAGATAGAATGAAATAAAATATATAGTTCACTAAATTATTGTTTTTTTTTAAATTTTAAAATGGAAAACATATAGATGTATTTATTAAAAAACAGGTTTATTGGATATTAAAAAAAAAAAAAAAAAAAAAAAAAAAAAAAAATTGAAAAAATGTAAATTTTACAAATGTATATTTGAGATATCTATAATCCATAATATAGGAATGAATCTCATTTGGCTTTGATTCCACCTACTTTTGGTTGGTTAGGTGTTTAAATAATTATTTAAACATATCTTTGTTTTATAGGAATTAAAAAAATATAAAAAGATAATTTTATAAACGCACAACTTAAACATTTATTTACCGCGATGTAGTACAGAAAATAATATATTATTTTTCATACTTTTGGTAGTAGACAAACAATATAGGAAGTATTCAAAAAGTACTTTTTTCATGTGATTTAATACTATTGAAAAGTATATTTAGTTGAGAAAAAATTCTAAAAATATTTAAAATAGAAATTTTGTAGATGGTTGGCTCAGCAATTATTATGATCTCTGATATAATACTGTTATTCATAATATCTTTTTCTGTTCTTAAGTTTTAATAGGTCAAGGATTGTTGTAAATATTGATAAAAGGTAAATTTGCTTAAGGAAGGGGGAAAAAAACAAAAACAAAACTGACAAAATTTTCACAAAAACACATTTGAAACATTTATGAGCCGTGACATATTGCTGAAAATCATAAAATGTTGTTTTTCTATACTTTTGGTGACATATCTGAATATTGGTGTATTATTCATAAAAAGAAGTAATACACGTCCCAAATTATTTTAACTTTTTCAGGCATTTCCTATTGCGAGTAATTTGAATAATTTCTTATCTGAATTTACAATTTCTCGTTCCTTATAATCGTTGAGTATCATAGCAAGATTAGGAATTAATCGAATTTTTGATATGGCTTATTAATAAAAGGCTTTTCCACGTATTGGAAGATTTTTTCCTAGTAAACCTTGTCGAAAATGAAAGTGTGACGCGAATGTGGATTTGTCATTGACCTTAATCCGTAATCAATGGTGTAGAAAGAGTATCATGTAAAATAAAATCATTCATAATCAATCAATAAATCGATTGAAATCAATCGAAATAGTAATCGAAATCATATCGAAATCGTATAAGAAATTTGAGCTGTTTTATGTTTTACACAATGATTGAATAAGATGAATTTATTTCTTCGAAATTAATTTAATAAAGAATAATTGCGTTTGATTCCTAACTTTGGTATCTATATTTAGATTAAAAAGATTACGTGCTTTTATAGATGATGTATATTTACGTATTATCTTAAAATTTTATCGTAACAAAATTAAAAGTAATAAACAACAAATATGTTAGAAACATTACTGTAAAAATATATGAGTTAAAATTTATGAGCCTTAAACATTTTTTAATGTAATACAAGTTGAATAATTTCGAAGTTTCAATGAAGAAATAAGATTGTAAAAATTTCTAAGGATAAATAAATATAGTTAAAATAATTGTAGCTTATGAGTTTAAAATACATATTAAGTATCATAGAGAAAATTCAGAAAATGATTTAGATGTTAAAATGGAATTTTTCGTTTACATATTATTTTTATATTAAATAATTCAATATAACACTATATATGCATTTAAATTTTAAATTTATCTTTTTATTTTCTTTAACTGTTCCACATATATTGAGATATCATGAAATGCTAACGTATCTAGTACAAAAGCTTTTGAACATAAAATCTTTCAATAAAAACAAAGAAATACTAATTTTCGAAAATGTAAATAAATAAAATGTTATACAATCATTGACGCTGTTTATCTTTTTTTCTTCTCCTACTCTTTCTGTTTTAAGAAAAAATTGTATTATTTTCATTTCAAGTTATTTGAACTACTAACCTATTTTATTTCCATCTTTTGAGAGACGCTACCATCTTTCAAGATCACATCTTTATAGATTTGAAAAGTGTAACGAAGACCTCGAACAATGCGTACCACTTTAATTTTCACTTCAAGCCCCAAAAAGTTTCCCAAACTGGATTTATTCCAATCAAATTCGATAAGGAAACAAAAAAATATCTGACAGCATTTAATTTTTTACAAATATAATAGTAAGCAATTAATGATATATTTTCTGAATATTACATCGATTATTGAACTCTACCAAATGTATTGATTTTTTGCTTTTATAAAATTTTAATTCTTATTCAAAAATTGAATTGTTTCAAATCAAAATTATCTTTAGATAATTAAATGCATTTTTAATTATACCATAATTGAAAAAATACGATGATATTGGTACTCCATTTACACACCACTTCTAAAGTTACATTTTTATTGTCTATTTGATTTAATTGCTTGTTGTATAGTAATGTATAAAAATGTATAAACTAGTTTATAAATGCTTATAGTATTATTATTAATATTAGTACATTCTTAAAAATTTTTAAGACTATTGTTCATTTATTTAAATTTTGACTTCCTATATGTTTAATAGGAAAAAAATTCTTTTACATTTCAATATATTTTTAGCAACATCAAAAATATAGTTTTAAATTTGAATACGTTAATCTCAAAGTTTTGAATTGTAAGGGTAGGCTCTTTGATTTAAATTTTGTAAGCCCAAGATTTTCATGTATTTCAAATTAGCAACTTATCCAAATTTTCATAAATATTGATGTTGAAATGACATTATTTTGGGTAATATGAATAGTTAAAAAAAACTCTTAACTGCAAAATATAATAAATATATATTTGAAATAATTTCAATTTTTTATATTCGAATGCAATAGTGAAATAAACGTATTTCTCGCTATCGTTGCTATCGTCTCTAATTGATAATGATTAAGTTTATACTGTAAAAGAATAAAAGGAATTCAATAGAGAGCGTTAGCAAATTACCTAAAAAATTTATGTGTGAATTGTTAAAAATAAAAATTTATATCCTAAGACGAAAGAATGAAAAAGTAAAAAATCTTTACAAACTTGTAAAGAATTAAGTTTCTTTCAGATAAACACAAACACACACATACAGAAAGTGAGAGAGCGATTACACTGTAATTTTCTGCAATCATTGCTATTTCAAAAAAATATCATTTTGCATGATGTTTACTAGAAACCATCATGAATAAATCAAATTGATTATATTTGATTCACCACCGAAATCGATATTTAGCAGCTAAGTTGTAATTTTGAATCCTCGTTTTGATTTCTTTTGTATAAAATAAAAAAATATTTAATAAGAATAAAAAAAAATAATTCGTTTATATTTGACCTACTTCCTTACTGGTTTGACTTGTTTCCAGACTTTTCTTCCAGTCAATTCTTAATTCATATTCGTCAGGATACCATTTAAAAAAAATTGCAAACAATGATGTGCCAAAACTCTTAAGATTTTATAAGTTTTATGATTATACAGAACCTTGGAATCAGTCACTGAATTGAATAAATGTACTTAATATTAAGATTATAAATTCATTACATATACAATTTTTTACATGGAAGAACAAATTATATAATTATATTAACATTCCTTAAGAGCATGGAAATTACGCTGGAATTTCTGTGAAGTAACATTTTAAATAAGTTAAACAATCTGTTTAATTGAAAACGATATTATTTGTTGAACTTATGTAGGATGTATCTTTTTTCACGATTTAGCATGATCCAGTTTTTTTTTCCAATAAACATTATAAGGAAAAACAAAGTTGATAGTTTGAATACATAAATATGTTAATTGTCTAATAATTTTCCAAATATTTCTTGAATTTTAGATATAGATAATCAAGAAATAAAGCCTTTTGAATTTTGAAACAATCGTAATAACTATTCGGTAGTTCATAGGAAATAATTGTCGATGTTTAATCTGTACATAATGTGTCTATGAAAGATCTGACTCACTTTAATGCTTGATAATGCATAAAATAATAATTATAAGTTTAAATTAATAAAATTTAAGGTTAGATATATTCAAAATGTTTTATGGCCATTATCAATCGATTACCAGTTATCCAGCAGAAACTACCGGCTTATAAGCCACCAGTGCTTAACACATTTTTTTCAAACATTTTCCGTTACAAATTCTTAAAGGAAAAATTGCACTTTGTTATATAAGATTATCTAGTTACCCTAGAAATAGCACTTAATGTATCTTTCAGTGAAATGATGAATTCTGATGTTAAAAAATAGAAATTTAAACTGGAAAAATAAATTATAACTAATAACATGAGTCCAGGATATTCATGAAAGAGCAGCTATTCAAGTAAGTAGGTAATGCATAGTTGCCAATGGAAATTTTCAAATTGTGAGAGCAAAAGGAATTAATGTGAATAAATGCCAGGGTTGTTATATAACATCATCTTTTTATGAATTAAATTTCAAAATGTATAAAATATTTTATTGATATTGTCTATTGTTGACTTAAATAATAAAATAATAATTTTTTTTTGTTGAATGTCCCCTTTTTAAATGTTATTTGTCTCTCAATGGTAGCTTTTTGCATGCTAGGAGTAATTTGACTGGGATCTACAATTTTGAATCACTATGACTACAAACATTTATATCCGAAGTAAGATATAAATCGAACACACGAATTGTTGAACCATTGTTGACCAGAGCATTAACATTTTAGCTACTTATTCGACATATTCCTTTTGAAATTACTCTCATTAAGCTTATTTTTCTTCCTTTCCTTCAAATATTGATTCTATTTCTTTAAGACAACGAACTTTCCAAGAATATATTTACTAATAATATAAATACGCATCCAATTTTTATATCAATTTCTATATTGAAAATAAATACATGAATGAAAAATGTTATAAAAATCATATTTTAAGAGTGCCAAAAATTTTCTAAAAAAGTTTATTATTTTCATCTAATATAACCAGTAAAAATTTATGATTTTTACCAGTAAAAAGCATAAATTTTTACTGGTTAGAAAGCATGGTATTCTAATACATATATATAAGAATAACTTCATATAATACAGAAAGTATTCTTATTTTTTAAGACTAATTTTTCAATTTTTGGATAAAAATTATTTAGTATTTTAAAAGTTACTGAAGAATAGCTATTTGTTAATAATTGAAAATGTATTTTTAAGCTTTTGATTTAATCAAATTATTCTATCAAAAAAAACACTTTTAAGTAAAATATTTTTAAGTTAATCTTAAATAAAAGGACAAATTTATACTTTGTGTGTTAATTACTTTAGTCATCGACTTGTCATAAAATTTTCAAAGCCAACCTCATTTTTCAAAGAATATTACCACTGATAGAGAAAGAAAATAACGTTTTGAAAGATAACTAAAGTTGTGGAAGTTTACTCATATTTTCTTTCAAAACAGTTTTTATAAAATATTTAGACACCTTGCTGTGGACAAAATGAGAGTCGAAGGCTGTTGAAAGGCCTTTTCAGAATCCTTCGCGCCTTATACCATTGGCTGACTATTTGCACCAGATTTCCGACAAAATTTTCATAGATAGTGAGACGTATCTCAGTTCTGCGAAATGGTAGCTTGGAAAAATGCATAAGAATCCTATATATTCATAAAGATTTCAGAAACGTTTCAAATCAATCAATGTTTGATAGAGATTTGGATCGACTCAAGACTTTCCATTTCGATGATTGTGATCCTTTTATTAGTCCACTGTGACATTTTTAAAAGAGCTTAAACATTATACGATAATGATTCTTACCGCTTTCAAATACCCCATTTTCTTTGATATTGTGACCAATCAGCGAAAATAGCTTAGCTTATGTTTTTAAGATAAAAGCATGTGAACGAGTACTTAATGAATGCTTAAAATGAAAAATAATGTTCGAGGTAATATTGTCATTAAGGAGTTCAACATGTGTATTATTCACAAAAGCACTTTTTGTAAAGCTGAAATAATTAAAAAAAATATATGCAGCACAAATTCCACAGACCGATAAATTTAAAAGCGGCCATTTAATATTCTTATACTGGATTGTCCAACGATAGATTTTTGTAATCTTGAATTTCATTTTCTTTGAACGTGTAAACAAATTT